>DWJZ01003800.1:0-16360 GCA_018249125.1 Asbolis capucinus | reverse complement strand
TGCGAAATTAGTGCAGAGACATTGGTGCCTGTGGTTATCCTGAAGTAAGTTTTAAATAAAGAGACCATCTACACAAATCAGCGTATTCCTATCCCCAACCCTCTGCCGTAACAATACTATTTTATCATACCTACATTCATAAATTTGGTTCCCTTACAAAAATAATATTCAGTATCAGGTACACATGTATAGCTGGACGTACAAAAAAAACCAATGTTCATACAGATATATATTTATTTCAGTGAGTTAATTAACATATTTGTGTAATTATCACGTACAGGGTACTCAAGAACCACCAAAAGAAGATCAGCTTGAACGTTAGTTGCACATAGTACAGACTGAAAAAGAACAAGTTTTATTAAAAATATTTAAAAACACAAGCTTTAATTATAGTTCCATAATACGAGTACAAGGAAATACTCAAAATTTCATAACTGTATTGTTAACTATTGAGGAGTTCCCTTGTCTGAAGCCGCTTCAGAACTTGTCATAAAAAGGCATTGTCATCATACAAAGAGGAAGTGAACCAACAATAAATTTGTGTGAAATAAATTTTACTTCATGTTCATAAATATCATGTAAATAGATACATAGAATCAATATACGCAAGTACAAATATTAATCTATACTATAATAAAACTCAAAGTGCACTTTTTCTGTACATTGAATATGTTTTCAAAATTTTTATGAGGAAGGGACTCTAATATCGAGATAGAACGCACGAAAATATATTTTTGAAGAATTGGAGAACAAAATTTTTATGGGAATTTTCTTAAATATCAACCGATTTACTTGGAATATGTAACAAACATTTCTTATTTAAATTTATGAAATACGAGTTTTTTGATATATAAACGAAACAAGGCAAATATTGTGAATATTTTAAATGTTTGATACAAGCTCCAGGTGCTACACGTATGTGTTTACCTTGAATTTAAAATTTACATATCCTTGACAATACCTTCAATATAAATTCAGTGTTTCTATAATTTCATCCAATACAGAATAGAAAAGGGGGGTGAAAGTTTGTACTAAAATACCTCATATGTAGGTAGTATCTATTTTTGGAATGACTTAATGGAATAGCTTAAAATCTTGAGAAATACTTAACATTTAGGATATTTTTCATCCCTTATTATACAATGATTTCTTTGGAAGACGGGTTGAAAGTTCGTATGGGATTTTTGGTCCACTGGTAATAAAAAAACAATGTATGTGTAAACGAAGCTACGGGTACAGCTAGTATATAATAAAAATAAATACATAAACAAGATTGAAGTACAGAAGACTTGAACATACGACTTCGATTTTAGGAATTACAACGTTATTCTTTGAAAATGAAAATCATTGAGACATTGCGTAGCCACTGACTGACCACAAATCCACACACCTGGCCCAATGTGTTACAGTTTTACTTACA
Organism: Asbolis capucinus; assembly: GCA_018249125.1. NCBI lineage: Eukaryota > Metazoa > Arthropoda > Insecta > Lepidoptera > Hesperiidae > Asbolis > Asbolis capucinus. The sequence continues at coordinate 14,940 of DWJZ01003800.1, read as the reverse complement.
GTTTAAACATCCGCCTGGCCCTGGGCAACGTCGAGAGAGGTTCCTTGCAGCAGTATTGACGAGCTCCTAGTACGTAATTCGCGGTGTACTCATCAAGATCTATTTTCTAAAATTAAGAAGACCAATAAAAATTTATCAAATTAATATTAGTAAAAGTTTTCAAAATTATATTAAAACAAAAAATTACATTGAATTTTAAAGTATTTTATTTTTTATTTATACCTATCAAGTAATTACGGCGAAGGAGTAAGGGTTTACATAATCTGCATTCCTTGAGCAGTCAAAAATCTATATCCACCCATGTGAAGCCTTGTTGAACAAATTTGATGCAAACATCTGATTCGACTTAGAATCAGATCGGGGCCGCTTGTTGCTAAGCCACAGCGCGTCTGAACAGTAGAAACAATACATCTCTACCGCCATAATCTACTACGCTAGTCAAATGCTGATTAGACTTCACACACCTTCGGGCACTTTATGGAGAAATCTCAGAAGAGCAGATTTACTATCACCGAAGCACGTCATTAACTTGTAATACGCACGTAACGTTGAAAATTGTGTCAGGAAACGAACTAAGAACCTACCGCGAGAGACCTACGGTCAAACTGTGAAACTATTACTGCGAATATTATTATTAAATATTTTTCAAATAATACTATTTTATGTACCTCAAATTCAGTGCAGAATATTTCTTTCTCTTCCTTCTTGATTCGATCCCGTAAAGATATAAAGTAGTCATTCTTGAATACCCATTGTCCAGTCATGTAGTTAGCTAAAATCTTCAGACCATGGTGTACACGAACTTGCACTTTTATCATGCTGCAAATAAATAAACACACTAGCTCATTTCTGAGCACGGGTCTTATACTAAAGATGCCTAGAGCATTCTCCATCATGTTGTTCCAAATGCGGATTGGTCGAGGGGTCAAGCCAGTTGGAAGCTTTCATGCCGCCAGGTTTCCCACGTCGCTTTACAAATCCTTTATAACGATAACAACCGGGATCGAAAGCCGACACAAAGAAATGAAGTGATATTTTGCCACTAGCGGTCATCGTACCGCGTCCATTGTTGTTTAACTTTTTCGAACGCTCACAATCGAAGCAAGTCGCTGCTGTATGGACGGTGTGATGTGTCCCGAGTTGTATAAATATCGAGCTCTTGTAACTCGTGAACAAATACTCATCTATCAAGTTAATATCTAACCCGAGCGGGCGGAAATCGAAAGTGGAACTCCTCTTTAAAATCGTTAAAATGAAAACCCACTGTATATAGCGTTGAACATTACTCCACGGGTAAGTATGTATTATTTGAAAGCGTGCAAATCATTAATATATTCATTATAATACACCTTATCTATACTGTGAGTTAAATTGACCCATAATGGACAAGTCAAGAATGGACACCGGCACTTAAGTATAAAAAAATACACTGAGCCCCACAAAAGGTCTCTGCACCTTGATATCAGATGTTGATTTAATGGTACAACTTGGTTCACCGACTGTTAACTTCGCTAACAATAGGTCTAAACAATTCCGACGGGTTGGTAAACACAAAACACTCACAATCGTTTTTTCCTGAAGAGCGTCAGTAAGAAGTCGATGAAGAGAGCGGGCAGCCAGTGCACCAGCAGCGCGTGGATCATGTACAGCAGATAGGACTCTTGGTAATTGATGGTCGGGAACCACAAGCACTCGGAGAACGGATACTTTTGGATGTTACGCTGGACTGGGAAAAAGAATCATCGTATAATACGATATTCTTAATCAGAGCAACCTATTTACCCAATTGCCCACTACTGAGCATATCAGGATGCCATAACTGAGGCCTAGATCATACTTCACGAAAAAGAATATGATTGCCTACCATGATTTGAATTACCGGAAGTACAGAAACAATAAAAGGAATCGAATGATAATTCCTATTGTTTCGATAGATAATACCCCCAGATTTACTAAACTATATTTGCATATACATTTTTATATAAGCTTTTGCATATTTGAAATAGTTTTCATCCATTATTTCACCTCCACGGATATCAAAATTCTTGTTTGTGGTTTTACCTTGGTTAAAAACTATCTTCCATACAAACTTTTAAAAACTAAACATTTTATTTTAGCCTGTGTGGTTTATCACGCTCTATTCTATCTTTGTACTAAATTTCATCAACATTGGTTATCTTCGGAAAATATATAGATTATGCATAATTTAGCCTTCTAACTCATTAGCGACCCATAGACAGCAACAATCTTATATACCATAAGTTTGTCCAAAGATTTTATTTATTTATCCTTTTTTGACCATTATACAAAATTATGGTACAAATAGCGAGCTTAATGCTTATTGCATTCTCTACCAGCAAACCACCCGAAACCAACCAGAAATACACGAGAGGCGGTTTTAACACACGGATACAATATTATTGTTATCATTTCATCCTAATAGGCTATTTGACTACTTTTTAAAAATATTCTTACCTAAATGTTTCTATACTTTATAATAAACATACTACATTAATATTTAGGAGAAAAAATAACTTTATATTAAAAAGCAATGTTAAAGTTTGAATTTTCATAACCGCGACAAAAATGCTCTTTTTGTAATGGCGCCGAATACTTGACGCGCGTGACGTCACAAGACAGTAAACATTAACTTAAACAGTGCAGTTGGAGCGAATTTCGGAATTTAATCATTTTAGGTAGAAATGCTATATAAATTTTCTGTAGTGTCACAATGTACAAATATTTTAAGTAGCCCAGTCAAAAAGTTAAAGTTGTTAAAATTTGTTCGGAGACACTAAAAAAATTCTTATTCATTCATATCTCATTTAAATATTTTCATGTGTCCCTTTATAATAAGTACCTATCATTTGACTAGTAGTAGCTAAAACTATCGAATTTACTGCCATGTGACGTAATTAGTGTAGTGTCAATCATAAATAAACGTTTCTATTACAGATGAAATATAAAAAAAATGACGAAATTTATTTCGCGAAATTTGCTAAGAATACCCGCAAAGTACCGTGAAAATAAGTAAAATACGCTTTTTTATGCAATTATCAAATTGGATAACAATAACTTGTAGTATATATTGTATATAATAATGTATAAGTTAATGCTTCATTTCGATCCCACCTGATGGAAAGTGGCTTTGATATGACTTTTAATATTGTCAAATAGCCTATTGAAGAAATTGATGTTATACCTAATTATTATCCACTTCTTGTACTTACACAATTCTAGGGTTTCAACCCATGAAATAGAATTAATTCTACAGTTAGTAACATTGCACACACGAATATCCTTTGGTCTGCAACAAAAAAAAAACAGTAAAAGCATTTAACTTGAACCAACTGTCTCCAAAGTAAAATATATGGACGTACTTCTTCAAAATAAAGACAAGAGTTTATAAGCTTCTATCAAGTTAGTGTACTTTACCTGAATTCGTCGCCACTTACCATTAGGTCAGATTGTAGTCATGCGCTAACTTATCTAAGGAAAAGAAAACTTCTTTCGTCTGAAATGTCCTAATTTTTTGTCATGACAATATTTTGATAGTGTCTCCGAACAAATTTTAACAACTTTAACTTTTTGACAAGATTTTGTCATGACAAAAAATTAGGACATTTCAGACGAAAGAAGTTTTCTTTTCCTTAGATAAGTTAGCGCTTGACTACAATCTCACGTAATAGTAGGTGGCGACGAATTCAAGTAAAGTACACTAACTTGCTAAAAGCTTATAAACTCTTGTCTTTATTTTGGCTTTAAAATACAAGCAATTATGACATTTATAAAAATGTTGTCTTAATAAAGTAATGGCTCACACCATATTTGAGATTTTATTTTTGTGGGCATATAAAACAGAATGTGCTGTATGAATGAGAAGTAAATATCAAAATACAAGTAAAGTTGTCAAGGTACTTCTGAAAGTTAAATTGAATAATATAATTAAGTAAACACAGATGTTATTTTGAAAGTAAGGAAATAACAATACTGTCGACGCCCTTAAATTACACAATTATCATATAGTTGAAAAAGGACCATATTCTTCGAAATGAAATGAAATAAAATTTTATTCCACGTTGGTTTTTACAAACACTTTTCGAATCATATCGTACTTTTTTTATGTTATAAGCAGACAAACGAGCAGGCAATTTACCTATCGGTGAATTCTCGCCGCCCATAGACTTTACTAACACCAGGCTTAGCTGTCACTAACGCGTTGCCTGCCACAAAGGAAGTAGACTTCGGTTGTCTCTTACTACATCCTGATTTGCCAGCAGTTTAGCATAAAAAATTGATCATTATACTTGCCTAAAGTTGTGTTTATTCGTAATCACTTCCTATTGTATGCAAAGGCACAATCTATCACATATTAATGCAGAGTGAGAGAGAGAGAGCTGGCATAGGTCACTGTTTGTAAACACTTCACTTCCGTACCTCACTGTGATTTTTAATCAGATAATGTTTTAATATATTTTAATTTATATGGCAACTGAAATTGGAGTACGAATAAAAACAATTCCTAGTTAATGTTTATATTTAGACTGACATATGTGTCATGAATAATTCTGTTCTTATGAATTTATGTATTCTAAAAGTTTAATATATTTATTTTGATGTTCCGTATCGTACCTACTGATATGAAATAGAGTAAGTCAAGGTATAATGGCCAGTACTACTGCGGCTTCAGCCTGTTAATAGCCCACCATTGAGCACGGGCCTCTCGTCACTGAGGTGGCCAACAGTATACATCAACATGCATTTCCAATGCGTTATTAATATTTTATTATTATTCAGTAAGTCACCAACATGCTACGAAGATATACTATTACTGGGGATTTAAGAAGAAAATATAATCCAAAACAACGAGATATATTTATATTTTTTTCTATTTGTTTGTACAAGCTAATCTCAGAAAGGGCTGATTCGATTTCAATGCATGTTTGCATTGTGCTAAACTTGGATTAACATGCAGTATCCTTTCTATACTAAACGAAGCGAGAGCTACGCGTGAATAATGATTTTGATATACCAACCGCTCAACACCTGTAATGGCGGCTAAAATAATGGTGGCGTTGATAGAGATATCAACGGGTACGACATCGGCCCGAATGTTCTTGTATGTGTGCATGGTGCGAAACACTCCTGAAACAGAATCTCCGTTGAAAAACACGTGTAATTGTAAAACAATGAAACATCAAACATGGATTCATTAAGTTATAACTACTACTAAGCTACATGAGGTAACTTACATGAACAATACACAAAAATTGTGTTTTTTTATGTTTATAAATTATTGTGGAAATGCGTTGTTGGCCTTTAAGGTAGAGCTTGGCCATGAATTACAAGGTAGGCTAGGCTATATTTACTATTTTCAGGAGCCGATGGCCCAGGCGGAGCAAGGTGACATGCAGAATGAGAAAACTATGAATTGTAGGTAAAGTCGAGAGCACGTGTAGCTTTTTACTTGTAGTTAGGGTTGTCAACTTTTTTGTCTGAATATAGTATTTCTTTACCAAAAGCTGTAAAAATATAGTACGCTTAAAAATATAGTATTTTATGGAAAGACTAAGGTTATTGTGAACATTACGTCAGACGTTAAAAATTACGGATATGTTTTATTACTTTTAGTCTTGACAAATCGAATAATGATTTATTGTACTGAAATATATTTACGCGTACGATATATTTCTTCAACAGTATATAGTACGTAGTTCCAAAATACAGTAAAATACTATATAATATAGTACAACTGGCAATCCTACTTGTAGTACTACGATTATCATAACAGATATAAACTAAATAAAACTAGTAAATAAGTTTTTACCTACATTTATTACAAAAAAAATGTAGAATCTATTGCAGCCCTTCCCTATCTCCCTTGGCGACGCCTTTAACTATTTTCTCAACATTTTAAAAATATAATAATCACGCTACCTTTAGCTCCGGCGATGAGTAATCCGGTGGGCCCGTTGAGGTTTATGATCCACCCCGGAATGGGCTCCTTATAAGCAGCTAACACTGCAAATGGAAGGAATGTGTATGAAGACATTTTTGTATGAATGATTTTGTTTTGCCCGTAATAGATGTTCAATTACTCACCGATAGAAGGCCTGGCGATGGCAATGGGGAACTTCCCGGCGAAATCCGCCACCAGATCCTCGCACAGAGCTTTGGTGTAGGCATACGTATTTGATAACGGGTGAATTAAACTTCGGAAGAAAAAATAATTTTGGTTAATTTAAAGTACCCAAAGTAGTTCAGGTCTTAATTATAATAATACTAGTTTTCATCCGCGGCTTCGCCCGCGTAGTAGATACTCTGAGTTACACTAAACTCAGGAACACAATATATACAGGGTGAAAGGGAGATTACTGCAGGGGGATTCTTCGTTCCCAGTCCCATGTTCCTTAGACAGTCCCTAGTAGCTGGACCCGCTACTTCGTACTCGCAGGAATTTGATCCGAGTAACTCCCGATCCCGCGGGATTTCTAGGAAGACACACTTGTTAGTTTTAATTTATGTTTGTTGAGAAGATATACCCATACGCGTAGAAGTTTTTCGTAGAATTTCCGGGATATAATTTCTCCTATATGTTAATCCAAGTTACCCTCTATACGCGTGTCAAGGTTAATAAAAATCGGTTCGGCAGTTTTTGCGTGAAGGAGTAATACACAAATAAACATACAAACTTTCGCATTTATAATATTAGTGGGATTAGTTGACAGGCCGGTTGGTCTACTGGTTTGTGAACCTGACTGCTACACCGAAGGCCGTGGTTTCGATTCCCATCCAGGTCAAACTTTTCTGTGATGAGCAGAAATATTTTTTCTGTATGTAAATATCTATATAAGTACGTATTTAATAAATAAATAAATATATATAAATGTATATGTTTATCAGTTTTCTGATCACCATAGTACTCGTTTCCGCTTAGTTTGGGGTCAGATGGCCTTGTGTGAGTTGTCCTGAGATATTTTATTAACAGGTTTTCTAAATGTTGTAAAGATAACGACAAGTGGCATTTGTGATTCCTACGCTGTTACATAAATTTTGGGGATGGGCCTCGTTCTCCAACGTACCCAACGGTGGCAATGCTCACCCATAGCTCAAAGCCGAATGCTTTGTGGCTACAAAGCGCATATTGGCATACAAATCATGCTCACGACCTGAAAGTTTAGGATATCAGCTTGTAGAAGAAAGCCTTTAACCTCGTCGCCAAGTCCTACAAAAAGGCACTGCAGAAGATTAATATCAACCGCATCCAACACATCGGCGCAAAGCTCTCTGCCCAACAATCTGGTAGCAGAGCTTTTTGGTCTCTCGCCAAAACGGTTGAGTCCAATTTCCGCCGCTCCACACTATCTTCGCTGGTAAAACCTGACGGTTCCTTTGTGCACACGGCCAAGGAAAAAGCGGACATTTTCGCTACCTTGCTTGCTGAAAATCCGTGTCTTCACGCTGAACAAGTGCGGATTGGTGGATTTCATGCACCACCTTTGAAAACTTTCTTTCATCGTAGCAAGTGATAATTAACTTCTGATATACAAATAACTTTGAAAATTAATGATGCACGCAGAGTTTCAAGCCCGGGGACCCCGTTCGAGAGAACAGTGTTCAAAACACTAGGCTATCACTGCAGGTACATATAGTTGCCTAAAAACTACATATTTTACATAGTAGTAAATCCAGAAAATCTATCTTGCCCCCCTCTCTCGGTTGAAAGTTGAGTACAGGCATTACTGTCCCGATCAGTCTGTTTGATGTCACACTTTACCACCACAGGTTCTGACTATTACCCTGACTTAAACTACCAAAGTAATAAAAGTGTCAGATGTTTACTTCGGCTCAATTTTCCTCAGCATGTCGTCGTCCATCCACCGCATAATGTCCAAGATATCCTGGTACCGGTGCTTCGCAGGGTACAGTATGTCCTCCTGCACGTCCAGGTTATCATGGCAATATGCCGTCGAAATGTGTAGAAACACCTGGTGGATTTACAAATATACCTTTATTAAATGACTTCAAAAAAGGAGAGATTCTACATTCAGCGTTGTTCTGTTTGCAACAACGCAGAATATGGAACGCGGAGTTTCAACGACATTTGTGAGATAGTCATAATTACACATATACAATACATATACACACAACGAAAAATAATAAAAAATAATTGACTTCAAAAAATGTAGAACGACTTTTTTAGGGCAGAATGCAGAGTTTGAATAAGTATTTGAAAGACAAACCTCTAAATTCTTCATCGTCTCAGCAAACTTGAGCATTTGGAGTGTCCCACAAACATTTATTTTTACTGCGTCTCGTATGAACATGTCAAACCTGAAATAAAATTAAATAAAACCCGATATATACCTACTTCCCGGTACATTGAGTTATGTCCTATCTGCGAAGTGTTATTTACGTTTTTTCTTATACTTAAAACAAACAAACGAGACAACTTCCACGGGCATGAGAAACACCAGGCTAAGGTATTGCTGCCGCAAAAGTAATTGGTCGATCTTGAAGGACCCCATGTCAGAGGTTTGAGGGAACAGCTATATGGCAGATATGTGTTTGTTCTCGGTATATGGTAATATTTGTGTTGTCCATGCAACCCGTGACATTGGGAAGAAATGTAAACGTTTATTGGTAAGCATTATATTTTCAAAATGATGGTGTATACCTGACTGATGCAGCGCAATGAAAGACGATTTGAACCTCCCGCTGTAATTCTTCCTGGTCCAGGATGGAGATACCCAGCTGGTCAGCCAGCACGTCTCCAGAGACCAGACGAAGTTTGTGCAAACTCTTAGGACATTCTGTTTGAATTCTGTCGAATACCTGTAGGTTTTGATGATAATAATGTTAATGATAATCAACGCAGTGACAGCATATGGTTTGAATGTTGGACTCTCGATCGGGAAGTCTACGCACCTCTAATTTTTAAACTTATGTGCGTGTCAAAAATTTATTGTTACTTGCTACGGTGAAAGAAAACATTGTGAAGAATCCTGTATTCCTGAGAGTTCTCCATAAAGTTCTCAAAAGTTCGTTAAATCCACCACTTGGACAGTGTGGTGGACTATGGCCAGTACCCCTCACACTACTAACCTACTTGCTATAAAAACCTGAGACATTTAAATACCTCACTGTTGACATAGCTCTGCAATCTCTCTTCAACACTCAGCCCTTTCTTGCTCCTCATGAATAGATACAAGGTCTTAAGATTAGGACAGCTTCTGAGGAGTTTCTCCACTAATACTTGTCCCATGAAGCCAGATCCTCCCGTGATGAAAACGGACTTCCCGGCGTAGTAATCTGCCACGGCTATTGTTCGCTCCATAGTTGCTTGTTCGATAGTAGAATCAAAAGTGAAATCCTACCCGGCGTGCATCAGGTTACAGAAGTTAATTATTTAAATTCTAAACTACCTAAATATTTTTAATTAAAAGTTAGATGCTTAAGCTAGTGTCTGACTAGTAAATGGTCCGTACCATATACTTTTGATAAAGTTTTTTTGAGTCATTTATAGCAATACTTATCGTCAGATGATGTGTTGGAGGAAACATAAATAAGGTGAGGTGAAGGCTAACGGACTCTTCTCAACCAATATTAATATTTTATTCTCCAAGAAAATTGGACATCCAGATACAATGATAGAACAAGTGCTTTGTTGATAACGTATGTGTCAAACGATAGGGCTCGGATTCCATCTTCGGTTTGGGTAAACAGTTACGTAACAGATGGATGCTTATTCTCGAATGTTGCATGTGTCGTCTATTTCTCCCACGACACAGGTACAGTCTTTCGTACGGAAGATCTTGCCATATCACTTGTTTCGCAGAAGAAAAACATCGTGAAAATATACATCGTCAAAATGTATTCCTGAGACTTCTCCATAAAGTTCTCGAAAGTCTACCAATCTTGGCCACTGGTAACTTGGCCAGGTAGAATGGGCCATGGCCTAGATCACGTACATTGTGAGAAGAGACCAGACCCCATAGTGGAAAAATGGGATTTATGTACGTACATTGGACTTGAAATCATTCAAAAATATATTTAAAATAAAGCATGTGTTTACACAGTTTGGCATTGGCTTTAATTGGATGGGTAAAAACAGTGCTTAGATTATGCTAAATACGTAACCTATTGCTAGGGGTACGTATGCATGGGCGAGAATGAATAATTCATTCGCTAAAAATGCTACTAGTTACTATATCTTTGTGACTTGGTATCGTCTTAGGGGTGAAGAGGAAATAGGTATGGATGATGGGAGAGTAATAGAATATGAGTAAAATATATTATGTACCAAAAAATCTTGAGATTTGAAGTGCTTGAGTGCTAGGTCGGGGCTATGTGCAGGATGGGAAAGGAGTTGTACTTTTTCAGAAACTAAAAATTACTTTGGTTTGTTGGTCGTGTGTGAAGAGTCGTCGTCATGATGTAAGAGAACGCGGCTTTTTGGTCGCCTTTCGCGAACTTTTTGTAATACCCTGGGTAAACAATTTTTAGAATGCCCCTCGGCATTAACACTCTTTTGATCTTCAGGTGAAATTGTGCAGATAGGACCCGCGGCTGAGAAGAAAAATGCGATCATTTTTTTACCAACGTTTCTCGCCTGCCTCACTTTTGTTGGCCTGTTCTCATTTTCAAACACCCATTCATAAGATTGCTGTTTTTTCTCGGGTTCAAAACAATAAATCCAGGTTTCGTCTCCTGTGACAATGCCATAAACAGCATTACAATTTCCGTGGTCGTCCTTCAGTAGCATCTATGAGCACCCAAAATTTTGTATTCCTTCATAGTACTAGTATGATTTCAACCCAACGATGGCCCATTACTGAGCACAGGTCTTTCCTCATGAGGAGGCCTAGAGCATACTCCACCACGCTGCTCCAATGCGGTATGGTGGAGAGTACTTCTAAGTATACGTGACCCCATTCAATATCAATTAAATTTGCTGTATTGTTGAACAATCCACTTTACACAATGATCCACCTCGTACCTTTCAAAGCTCGGAGAAGCTTCACGCAACTCTCTTTAGGGTTGTCACACACTTGATTCTACTGTATTTTTCCTTCACAGTTACTTCTGTTATGGATTTTAAATCCGTAACCACTTTTAAGGTATCTTTAAAAGAATGTATGAAAATTGTGTATGTAAACTTCTGATTTAAGTGAGCTCGATGTTCCTATAATGAAATACATTATTTTGACTTTGACTTTGAATTTGACTTTGACTTTGAATTTGACTTTGACTTTGAATTTGACTTTGACTTCAACTGAGTTTTGTGAGCACTACAACCCTTACTTTTACACTCCGAAATGGCTAATTAAACACTCCTTATAGAATCAGAACTAACACTAAGGAATTATTTAAATAACCATTAACTACTCTAACTTTAGCTATTTGTTTTAATCTTATGAAAAAGATGTACCGTTACCCCCAAACCCCAGCCTATATAAGACTTAAGTTAAATAATCTTTTTAATTTCATCCTAGCAACCCTATCCGTGTCATGTAATGTCACGTCTGAACAACGCATGGAGCTATTCGCGTGTCATGTGTCACGGAACTCATTAATTACGTGCTTATTACGTGACACCCTATTCACTCATTCTCTTTATAAGGTTTGTAGATTTCAAGTGTAATAGGTCTGGGATATTTATGTATACTTAGACTATAAGGTAGTCTGGAAAAGGAAGAAGAAGAAAGTGACTGTAATAACCAATTGTTTAAAAACTTTAAAATTTGTTTTGTGATATGGCAAACGGGCAGACCGAGTAACCTGATGGTAGGTGATGGCCCGCTCGAGGACATTAACAACACCAGACTAGGTTGTCACCAACGCGTTACCAACCAGGAAGGTACTCGTTATGGACCAGCACGCGCGAGGAAGAGAAAGTAACAAGAGAAGCGGTATGTGCAACCCGAATCAATAAGGACATCAACTGACCACAGTCATATCAAACAGCTTCTTCCTCAGTCTTCTCCAACAGTCTTCCTTCCTCATACGTACTGCGAAGGTTTGAAATAAGTTGCCGCATCGGTGTTCCCGTTCGATTACAATGTGTCTTCAAGTCAAGAGTGAATAGGCTTTTACTAAATTAGTGCGCTTTACCATCTAAGATTACAACGCTGGTTACCATCAGGCAGGATCGCAGTCAAGCAAAAATTTATAGAAATTAAAAAAAAATCCTCCAGGATGGGAAAAGAAGAAGAATGGGAAAGAGTTTGAAATTTCATTTCTAAGTATAAAAACAATGCATACTCTAAACAGCGGATTGCGGGTCAGCGGGTTGGTGAAGTGGTCAATCCAAGTGTTGGAAAATTTTAACCCACCCGAAGGCCTCCGACGTGGTTTAACGATTGCTATTTAACTGAAAGCTTTACGTGCCCTCCGAAGCACGGAAGCGCTCATGAAATTTTTGTCACTTACAGTCACCTACCAACCACGCCCGCCGTTGCTTAGCTATTTCGATCGCCTGCAATCGATTCCGTAATCGAACGATTCCGTAATCGAACGATTCCGTAGTCCGTAGCGGATCGAGAGATTGAACTCAGCCATTCCTAAATATGTTCTATTTTATTCCCGTGACGTAAAAGGACATATCCTATTGCACTAAAATTTATTGTAGCTAGTATTTCACCAAATTCAGAAATTAAATGTTTCTGTAACATTCTGTATCGCTGAATAAATTCGAAAACAAACACGGTTATACATTTGTTAGGCTGTCAAACCCCAGGAAATATAAAACCATTTCTAGTAGCGTGATAAAATAAAATACAAATATTTATAAAAACCAGGAAACCATATTAATTGGTTTATTGCAAAAATGGTAAACCGCAAATGTTTATAGAAATATTTTTCATAGACAAATATAAACGGATACAAATTCGTGAATCCTTTCACAAAATAGTCCGGACAGAAACAAGATTCTACTATGCAATAGGCGTCCGGAAAGAAATGTTTGAGTAAAACCAACAGCCCTATTGCCCTAATGTTAGACAAAACGTACTTACCAATAGTTGTGATTCAAAATTTAGGGCAATTTATAATCAAACAATCACAGTGCATAATTTTAACAATGTTCACAGTCTCTGAAATTTCAGATAGTGGAATATTTTACATGAGGCATCTTGTAACAAGTCAGTTTTTACTCAGGATATAATTATAGTTCAACTTCGTCGTTATAGTGATCGGAAAATGTCGTTCTATTGAATACAGGACGGAAAACATTAATAGCATAACTTATTAGAGTTATTCATAAGTTCCGCGCGTATACGAAAAACAATAAGGGCGTAACTGCAATAAGTTTCTCCGAAGAATTACGCCTTTATTGTTTTCCGTCATTTCATATAATTTATGACTATTATTTGGTAGGTACAGCGGCCGGGGGCAACTTTTGTCTGATCGACGGCAGAAAATTAAAAACAGGAAAATTTTGTGTCTTTGTTTGTAACGTATAAACTACTGGAACGAATTTGATTTGTTTCGCTAGTATAAGTAATGAAGTTCTTCGAATGGCATGAACATATTCGGAAAATTAAAAGGATTTTTCCTGTTTTCCGAAAGCGACGCTAGAGCAGCTAGTATATAACTTTTTGTTCTTTCCTCACCATTGCATACACCCCTGTTGGACTCACGTCTCCATTCACAATGTGAGTCGTACAGGCCATAGTCCACTACGCTGGCCAATATAGATTGTTCAACTTCTCTCACCCTTGAGAACTTTATGGATAACAGGAGTGCAGGGTTCCTCACGACGTTTTCCTTTACCGTAGCAAGTGAAAGGCGCATAACTTTAAAAATTAGATTGAGTCGCAGGGTTTGAACTCTGGACCTCAAGTTCGAGAGACCGATGTTCAAAACACTAGGCTATCAACGTTTTCTTTCCCAGTTAAGTCCAATTCAATGTGGTCAACAGTTGAAAATAAATAAGTAACTTTGGACAACTCACACACGGCCATCCGACCCAAAACTAAACGTTAGCTTTTACTATGGTGATTAGTTAACCGATAAACATAATAACATATATTTTTTAAATACATACACAGATACAAACATTCCTGCTCGTCACAGAAAAGTTTGACGAGGACGGGAATCGAACTCACGGCCTTTGGTGTAGCAGTCAGGTTCTCTAACCACACGAATAACAGGCCTATCGAAATACGCCAAATATTCAACCTTACCTACAAGAAGAAGCTATTGTTTGTTTTGGTGAAACAACAAATATACATAAATAATGAATCATTCGCAAATGGGCAGGTAAAGTTATTCTTATCGTGGCCGTAATGATATTTTGATGACCCCAGTCAAAATATCATTATGAGTGGCCTTTTTAAGAGAAGAACCAGCGATACTGAACAGATTACTTCTGGAATGAAAACAGAACCTGCAATTATCATAACAATAGTCCCAAAGATATTAACAATGACTTTTATGCTAAATATCCTAGTAATATTATAAATGCGAAAGTTTGTTAGGATGGATGTATGTATGTTACTCATTCATGCAAATAGTGCTGGACGGATCTGAATGATACTTGACACAGAAGTAAATTGTAGCCTGGAATTATATAGACTGCTTTTTATCGACATATTACGCGGGCGAAGCCGCCGAAACTAAATAAAAATCTTTTGGGTTGAGTTTGGTTTTTGAATAAAACATTTTATTTTATTTTATTATGTCATCAATACATGTCGTTATATATTTAAAATGTATGTAAAAAACGAAAGTAGAGAATAGAACCAGAGACAAATAGGATTTTTATATTTTTTTATTTTACTTGAAAGCTATTATTTAAATAATAATTTAACTTGCAGTGTTTGTTTTTATATTAGTATATTTGTGTGTTACGGGTCAACTCTTGCAAGATTATTTAGACCCACTTCCTCTTACACTCCGGAGCTGAAATTTTGCATAAAATTTTCTTCCTAATGACAA
>DWJZ01003799.1:0-16360 GCA_018249125.1 Asbolis capucinus | reverse complement strand
CTAGAATAAGTAAATTAGTTAGTTAAATCGATCCACGGGAGCTACTGCCGACAAACTGTTTAGCAGTTTGGCAGAATATGTTTAAGATACCAACCTGTACTTTTGTAAAATAAATAAATAAATAAAAAAAATAAATAAATAAAATTTAAAATTATGTACTTCTTATAGTATAATATTTGAGTAATGTAAAATAAAATAAAATAAAAATATTATTAAAGTAAAGCACAATAAATTCAATTCAATCAAGTAAATAAATTTACACTAAACGGACTCTAAATCTGTTTAACAATACGAATACTAAATATAGTTATTTAGTCTAAACTTTGTTTGTAGAAAACCCTTTAAAAAAATATTTCTTGTAGGTTTCAAATATTTAAATACAATTCGTAAAGATGACTCCAAGGCAAACAATTAAAATAGCTTCAAACCATTCCTCAATACTCTGTATCATTCCTTAGTTCAGCGAGTTCATACCGTAATTTATGCTTATCTCAAACTTCCATGTTAACCTCTTTGGTCAGTTCGCGTCGCTTCGTGAAAGGTCCGGACGTTTAAGGAAAGTACGCCATAACAGGATGCAACTTTTTGTTTAGTCCAATTCTAGGATTTTGAGATACAGTTTTTGTTAAAAATCGAACGTAATATAGTAATAATAGTAACATAATAGTTACAGAGTTATTCATTAGTATTACTATATCTATATATTATTATATCTGTCAAGAAAGAAAGCATGTTTATTTCATAGGTTTAACAATATTTAACCAAAGCTTAAAGTAAATATACATAAATTACAAAAACAAATTAAACACAATACAACTATAACAAAAAAAAGAAAAATAAGTGGTGAAAAGGGATTGTGCTCAGCGCACGGTCGTAGCAAAAACACGACCGCTGGTTGTCAGTGTAACCCACAGGTCGTCAGTTCGGAGGACTGGCGCAAACGTATGTATGTACATTTAACTTAAAACAATGTTATGATGTAACTTAAGGCAGGTATAGACAATGTAATATATGACACTGTCTCTTAAGCAATTGCTGATTGATTTTCTTTTATATTCATATGACTGGAGTTAGTACCTTTTTTTTGTTTCCTTAGTAGAACAGAAGTCACGTTGCGCTTATTGTCCTTATGATAAAATGGTTGTGTGTTAAATAATATAGTACTTAATTCTTTCCCTAAGTAAAGTGTAAGTAATGGACATAACATCTTTTGGTACTAATTTATCAACAACCATTACATTAACGTTACAAAAGATTTTGAATAACGAATATGAAATTTAAATGGACAGACATAGAATTTGGACTTTTTTTTATATCTTTTGACAACTTATACACGGCAGTCTGACCCCAAACTAAGCGTTAGCTTGTGCGATGGTGATCAGGTAACTGATAAACATACATATATAGTTTTAAATACATACTTAAATAGATATTTCTATTACACATCCAGACATACAGAAGAAACATTCCTGTTCATCACAGAAAAGTTTGACCTGGGTGGGATCCGAAACCACCACCTCCGGTGTAGTAGGCAGGTTCACTAACCACAAGACCAACCGGCCTGTCAGACCAAACTGTGTCAAAATTGTGCCCATGCAAATTGTACTGTATTACAAGTTTTTATTTAACTTGCAGTGTACGTTAGTAATGTTTGTTGCGGGTCAAATCTTGCAAGCTTAATTAGGCCCACTTCCTCTTACACTACGGAGCTGAAATTTTGCATAAACCTTCCATCCTGATGACAATTAATTTTTGTGATATGCTTGATTTGATACTATGTTCAGGACTGGCTCCAGACAAGAGAACTCCTCAACGGTTAACAATACAGTTATTAAATATTGTGTATTTATTTATATTAGGAATCTCTAATTAAAGCTTGTATTCTTAAATATTTTAATAAACGTTGTTTATATTCGTAATTTTATTAGCAAACTAATTTCAAAAGACAGCTGTAACATTATCTTAAAATAGATAAGATAAGGAGTTAGTACAATGTGAACAAGGCTACATAGATTGAAAAATGAATTGCAAAGATAGTACACGTTTTTAATAAAAGGATATTAACGTAAACACTGTTGCTCAAGGCATGACAATATATATTTACTAAATCGACACGGGTAAAAATGTTCCGCAATATAGATTGTTTATCGACAATGGATTGATTTTTTCGTATCGACAAAATATGAACCGTTGAGCTGTGCAAGTCAGTCAATTCAGAGCCCGGCAGATTATTTCGAATGTAAACTATTGAAAAAGTTGCACGGTTGGTAGGCAGGATGGATGCAGGTAGGTGGATGGATGTTTAGTGGCAAAAAAATCTTTTAACGCTTTCGTGCTCTGGATCACGTCAAGCCCTCGGTCCAGATTGTTATCGTTAGATAGCGATCCTTAAACACATGTCGAAAGACTTCCGACACTTGGGGTGGCCATTATGGCCTCCACAAATCCTCATTGGAGCAGATTGGTAGAGTATGCTTTAGGCCTCCACAGTTTGAGAAGAGACCCGTGTTCAGGTAGTAGAACATCGATGGGTTAAAGCCAAGCTATTAACGCCACGCAAAATAACGAAGATTAGTTTCCTACGCTTCTAAAGATGAAAAACATCTATTTATTAAGATTATTTTTATGTTATTAGAAACATAAAATTCCGCATTGTTAACCGTTAAGGAGTTTCCTTGTCTGGAGCCAATTCTGAGCATAGCAGCAGATCATATTTATCACAGAAATGCATTGTCATCAGAACTAAAGCAGTATGCAAAATTTCAGCTCCACAGGGTAAGAGGAAGTGGGTCTAATTAAGCTTGCAAGATGACCAGTAACAAACAAATATACTAACATACTATCACATACACTGCAAGTTGAAGAAAAACTTTTTTTTTCTCAGAAAAAAGGGCCTTGTCGCTTATGCGATGATGTCGCCTTGATCAATAAACTTATGCAATACAGCGCTTCATCATTAAACTCTTGTAAAAATGGTTTGCATTGATGACAAACACCGCTATATCGCAATATTGTAAGCCAATCCCACAATCCTTTGGATTTATCGGTCACGATTGTCTATTCAATTGATTGCTTCGGTTCATTACCCTGACGATGAGTCGTTACGAAAATTGCAACGAGCATTTGCAATATAATCCTAGCAATATTGCTAAAACGTACCTTGTGCTATTCAATTCGATGAATTGCATTTAGAAACTGAGATAACTGATGATTTTGATGATTTCAACATACATCTATTGCCATTTACTAATGGATACAAAAATCTATTTTTCACAACATGGTAAAATTGTTTTGGCCATTTTGCCTATTAAAGAGTTATTAATGACTCTTGGGTTTTTTTTTAAGTATTGCGGTATGGAGTTGGTATATTCTTTTGTGATGAAAGGAGGTTTGTGCAAACCAAATTTGCCATTTTTCTTCAAAACTTTTAGCTAGATTTTGATGGAGTTTTAAGTGATAAGTTCGGGTTTCGGTGCATATTCTTAAGTTCTATGGTGACAACACATTAGTTCACTCTGTAGTAATAATTGGTGTGTTTATCATTTTTCAATTACATTCAAACGGCAGCGGGTTTTTTCAACATTTTTATTTTGCTTTTCGTAAACAATACCTCGGCAACGATTCAAAAATATTTTTTGACATACCAATTGTGCCAAATAGTCCTCAGTCCACATAATATTACCAAAAACCAGAAAAATCACATCACGTATTAGTAACACCCTATATATGCGTTGCCGCCATTTAAGAACAGTCATGCACAAAAGTGTCATATTTATAAAAATACAAAAGTGCTACAAAGTTACCCTGAGCGTAATCTCCGGTCTCCGGATCAGATAACATGTTACAACACAATATCCTCCCTCACGCCAATTATTACAATAATGACGCTATAAATAAACTTAACAGACTTCCATATTACATCGTCGGTAATTTCTTTCGAAAACTTGAACAATGGCGGCTGGTTATTAAGTTTTGTTTTACGATTAAAAATGTAATATCAAGAAGACTTATACTCGGTGCAAATTCGATCTGGAAAGTTTAAAAACAAACCGTTGCCTAGCAACCTGTGACAAACAAAATAATTAAACTTTTTGTTGTTTTATCAGTTGTAACTATTTCGTAGCATTACATAAAAGAAAAAAATATATTAAATCATGGTATTTGCTTTGTGAAAAATGCGTTAAGGATATTATTACGAAAATCAATAAACTATAAAAGTGTGAAACATAATTTCATGTTTTAATGTGAATAATGTTATGTGTTGTAATGTTTTTTGTATGACTGGTATGACTATATTAATTTGTAGTTTGTACTTGTTCTTTGATCAATACTTAGTGTAATAACTACTAAATTTTTAAAAGTATAACAAGAAGTTTAGTGGAAGAACCTCATTTATATAAGTTGGTGAAAACCCTACAATATTTTTTATGGTTTGTTTACATTTATTGCGAATCGAAGTTGCAACGAGTATAAACTCGTAACCTAAGATTCCCTGGATGGCGTAATATGATAACAACTTATTACGAAAAACGTAATCGAATTATATGATATAATATGAGTATTATTAACAGTATACTTTATACATTTTAAACGGAAAAGTGCTAATGAAATATGTAAAAATTAAAAATGTACGAGTTTACCACCCACGCTTTGCTTATTGCTAAGTACTATATTATTCTTATCCGTATTTTTAAAATGGCCATAAATTTGAGTATCGATTTTAAATAAATATCTTTAGACAACTCCCACACGGCCGATTGACCAAACTAAGCATTCGCTTGTACTATGATGATCAGAGAACTGATAAACATACATACATATATATATATATATATATGTTCTTAAATACATACATTTATATATATATACACTCAAACATATCTGCTCATTAAAGAAGAGTTTGCCCTGGTGTAGTTATTGTTTTTAGTAAATAAGCGAAATTTTTATGCGTTACACTAAATATTTACGCCCTTTGGATTTCCGTTGTCGATAAAGTCAAATCTTTTATTTCATGTCCGTATTTATAATACTCTTATGAACGCCATTTTTTAGAATCTACCCCCGCTTCGGAACATTACCATAATAATGTAGAGAAGAAACGAAAAAACAAAGTCCTCGGCACATCTTTTCAATTACTAAACACATATAATACATAATATAATGTCCATGTCCCACATCTCCACGTTCATTACTCAACCTCCTGCTTTTTCTGTCTTCTGGCCTAGTGTGAGACTTTTAGGGGTCAATTGGTTTCACTGACCCCAGGTTTTAGACACGTTTCAATAGTGTACAGCTTCTCTTCCTTCTTAGTGACCCCGTCGCAGACGGGTCTGTTACTCACACCTCAGCAACTCGTCGGTGACCTACTTAGACCTATATAGCTAATGCCTTTTAGCAGCTTTTGCTCATTGATCGGCTATTGGCTTAAAGAAATACCTCGTATATAACTCCGCATTCAGTACACTGGGTTGCTCCAAACCGCTTCTGTCCCGCGTCGATCACATACTGGTCGGTACCACTCCGCAGCACAGGCTTTTTGTGGCTCTCTGATGCTGGAAAACAAACACTTGGCTTCAAACTAATGGCCCAATAATGAGCACTGGTGACCCCAATAATGACCCCGTGAATAATCCATCAATCCGTTGAATGCTGATTGGTGGAAAGACATTCACCATGATAGCAAGACATAACTGGCGCACTACTGGGCTCGGGATTCCACTCAAAATAGAATAAATAAATATCTTAGTTCAATTTTCGTGCTCATCACAGAAAAGTTCAACCTGGGTGGGAATCGAATCCACGACCTATGTAACAGTCAGGTTCACTAACCACTGGACCAACCGACCTGTCACGTGAGGAGTGTTAGCCATGGTCCACCACGCTGGCCAAGTGCGGATTGGTGGACATAAAAACAAAGAAACATAGTTTCTAATTTGCTTATGTTTGTATTCGTTTATAAAGCCGATGGACAGATATGTATTGTCTATCGAGATTTTTTTAATATATTTTGTTATTAATTTTATAATTTATGTAGAAACGTTGTATTGATAAATTTTGACTTTCGTTAAGGTTGATTCCTAAGACGAAATAAATATAAATAAATAAATATGTTTTATTTCATTTCATTTTATTTAACGAATTATGTGTAACTATTAATAAAACAAAACCTTGCAAAGTTAACACAATACATTTTGAAAGCCGCATTCAAATTGGATTAGCCCTTTCTAATTTTAACACAGAAAAAGACAAACAAATGGATATTCTAAAAAGCTATCTTGAACACTATTTTTAACTTAAAAATTCCTCAGTTAGGTATTAGGGTCATTAGACATTAGGGACATTAGACACCCGCGTGGTGTATAGATAAAAAGTAGTCAGTGTTATTCGATATAATAATCTATCCCTATTCCAAATTTCACTCAGATCTGTTCAGTAGTTTTTTCATGAAGGAGTAACAAACAAATCCATCCATCCTCACCAACTTTCACATTTATAATATTGATAGGATATGATATGATGATATTGATGTCATTATTATAAGATTCTGGGCTTACATTTAGTGGGGGGTGTTCCAGGGTTGGGGTTGCTGAAGATGGGGAACAGCTTCTGCGGCTTCTCCTGTGATAGTGACTGCTCTGAAGATGACGAAGGTTCTGGAAATATTACATACAATTATTACACATTATGCACTAGCTGTAACCGCAGTTTCTACTCACGTTAACTTGAGGAAAAACGTACAAAGCTGACAACTTCGATGTATTCATAATAAATTCAAAATGTGCTGAACGCATTTTCATGCAATAGATACCCGAGATAGAGTAATACTCGAGGAAGGTTTCAGTGTATAATTCATTAAGGCTTTGTGTAAACCGTTTGGTATAAGATAATTACTAAATCCGCCCGTGACTGTCCCCGCGTGGTAGGTTGTTAAAAAAATCTAGATTATAATCTAACTCTGTGCAAAATTTCAGCCAGAATGATTCAGTAGTTTTTACGTAAAGGAGTAATAAACATTCATCCATCTACTATCCATCCATCGTCACTTTCAAGTTTATAGTATCAGTAGGATTGGTGAGCAATTCGCTAAAACTCAAGATACCCACAACGTGGGGCGAAGCCCCCGGCGGACCCTAGTAGTGATATACAAATACTGACCTGCAACCGGGTCAATTGCCCCAGTTTCAGTGGAGGCAATCACCGCCTCGGGGTCAATGTTATTAGACTGGGCCATCTGGAGGATCTGCTCATCCAGCATCTTCAGTTCGCGCTCTATCTCATCCAAATCTGGTATTTCTTCTTGATCTGGAATATCGAATTTACTAAGTTAGTGAAGCGCCCTGCGGCTTGTTTCGATTGTAAGCGATCGAAAAAATTAAGCAACAGCGTGCGCGGACGGTAGTAGGTGACCGATAGTGGCGAAAATTCATGAGTGCTTCCGTGCTTCGGAGGACACGTAAAGTCCTCGATCCCGGTCGTTATCGTTGGATAGCAATTTTAAGCCGTGTTGAACGTCTTCGGGCGGCATAGAAACTTTCGGCACTTGCGACCATTAATCCACCAATTGGGGCAGCGTGATGGGGTATGCTCTAGGCCTGCTCGATATGCGAAGAACCTTGTTCAGTAATGATCATCAATGGGCTAAAGCCAGTGTGCCCAACCTAGACATCATCCCCACTTTCCATCAGGTGGAAAAGTATACGGTTCTGTATATATTTTTGTAACAAAACAATATTATTTTACTGAGACAT
Source organism: Asbolis capucinus (assembly GCA_018249125.1). Taxonomy (NCBI): domain Eukaryota; kingdom Metazoa; phylum Arthropoda; class Insecta; order Lepidoptera; family Hesperiidae; genus Asbolis; species Asbolis capucinus. The sequence goes on along the minus strand of DWJZ01003799.1, from coordinate 8,612 downwards.
CGAAATTTACCATGGGATTGGTTTTTATATGTTTTACGATTTTTATGGCAACAATCTGTATTGTAACGAAATAATATTATTGTTGTATTTATTTGATTTTCTATAGGTTAGCTTTTACCAAGTTTTTATATTAAACCAGACGGAAATCAAACCACTGGACTTTCGCTCAATATAAGTAACATTCATAACAAATCTAAAGGTTTATAATATATAAAATCCAAGTTAAGACTAGATAAAATAGATAGTTGACCATAATAAGGTAAAGAATAAATACAACATAGAAGTGAGTAACAACTTACCTGGTACAACAGTTCCATCTACCAGTATATAGCCACCTTCAACAGGAAGGAATTGTCCACTTTTAGGCACATCTCCATGACTAGCTACGTGGCCTTCAGAGTCAACTATCATGTCTGTACCAGGCGAAGACTGTGGCAACTCCACGCTTTGTGGTGTCTGTATCTGTTGTCCTGCAACCTGTGGCATTTGTACTGGGTTCTGTGGCAATTGCCCAACATTATCTGACACTTGCATTGACTTCTCTGCCAAAGCTGTTCCGTTGTCAGGAGTTCCCAACTCAACAATAACAGCTTCACTATCTTGAGGTAAATTTGACGTCACAACGGGCACGGCCGTCACAGGCTCGAATATTTGCCTGGTTTCTTGTATAATTGTATTGTTGAAACATGGTAATTCTGTTCTAGATTTGCTATAAGTCAGCTCCGATTCTGGGACTTCTTCTTCGGTCCATTGACTTAGAAGCGCTTCTATTGTCTGCTTTTCTTTATCAAATGGATCTACTTTTTCTGACACTAAAAGGTAATGATTCATGTATAGTTAATACATATAGATAATTAAAGTTAAAAAATGGTTAAAAGACGATTACTTACCGTTTAATAGCTCCTGTGATGAATTTTGACTTAACATAGATGTATCATTATTTGATGAAACATTTGAAATATTGCTTGTATTAATAACACTTGCATTAGGTTTGTTTAAGCCAGTATTTCCTTTAAGGTTACTACTATACTTTTGTTTATTGACCTTAGGCTTCCGAATTTTGTGTCGAACTCCCATATTGATCTGCCCCGGCCTTCTCTTGCGTCTGTATGAGTGTGATTGCGCGAATGGACGCCGATGGTGTGTCGTCGTCGCTTCAATAGCGCTGGAGAACTTTGTTGTAACACTAGTATTGAGATCCGGGTTTGATTTTCCATAAAACGACTTAGCAGAGAGTATCTCTTTCAGTCTATCACTATTGAAAAGAGATAGACGTGCTTTCGGTGCCACGGTAGAATCCAGCCTGGGGTATTTGGAGTTTGGTCCATTATCGGAACCGTCATGGAAGCGCTTGTGGCTTTTCTCACTATCACAAGTCGACTCAGGACTTTCCTGGATTTCAACAACAGATCTACGATTATGACCTATCTTTGGAGGAGATTTCGTTTCTGAGGTATTGTGAGGAGTCTTCATCATCTGAGTTGGTGATATAACACTGCATGAGTCCATTTTCGTCAGGCAAACAATGGCTGTTTTCATTGGAGTTATGTTTTTTTTCTGTTCAACTAAAACACCTTTAAAGCTTTGAAATTTTGGAGTCAGTTTGATTAGCCTATTTGATCGTCTTACAGATTTGGTGGGTGTGTTTTCTTTTGAGTCTGTGCCTGAATCCGTGTCAAAATTAAGGTCTTTTAATGAGCTGCTGCAGCTCTCTGTGTCTGCGATGAGACTAGCCAGGCTCTTGCGAGCACGACTTGAGGTAGAGGATGTTGTATGTACACTGGTGCACGAATGAGTTGATGACGGTGTACCGGGATGGTTCTGCAAGTGTGGAGTGACAGGTGTGGAGAGTGAACCACATTTTATCTCAGGTCTCGTCTGGTATTTTTTGAGTGTGAAAGGAGATTTCATAAAGTTTTTCAGGTCATGACTTTCAATTAGCTTCTTTGAACGGCTCCTGGTGCCACCTGATAGAAAATTACAAATAGGATTAGTTCTTGAAACAGATAATTGATATTTGATTAGATAATGATTTATTGAGTTCTTTTAACTGAAAAACAGAACATACTAAAAATGCTGACATTATTCTATGTGCAATGGCCCAGTGAGGCATTTTAATTGACTTTCTTTATAAATATATTACAGGTAATGCTATAATATAATGCAATTATCATCCTATTTTATTAATTGCATTTGCAATACATTAATATACATCTTTATATTAACCTAATTATGTCTAACTTTGATTAGGTCAGCGCAAATGCTACAGCCATTCCCTCTCCCCTCTCAATACAGTCAACACCACATCTAGGGCATAATAAATATTGGTTATGAAGAAATTCCATAAAAACTTGCATCCTCTATTTCAACTCTTTCAAGCCTTTTGTTGCTATAAAAAGTAGGCTATATCTTTTCTCAACTTCTATTCTACTTCTGAACCAAGTTTCATTAGTATCCATTTAGTAGTTTAGGTGTGACAAGGTAAGAGGCAGACAGACAGAAATTTGTAAAGATATTAACAAACACTTTTTAATATGCTGTATCAACCGAATGTAATAATGACATAATTACAATTTATAAATCAGTGCCAACATTTTAAGTGAAAGATCTTAACTGTAATCTAATAATATTAATTATAGTTTACATACAATTCACTTTCCTTATCATGATTTGTCTTGTAAACAAATAGTGTATCAAAACAACACTTGAAATCTCAAGTAATAGCCTAGTGGTATGAAAATTGGTCTCTTGAACAGGAGGTGAAATTATCACAGAGAAATATGTATTTCTCGATATTAATGCAACAAATAATGTGAGAATTATCTTGTTTATCAAAGAATTTAATGATGTACATAAATTGTATTTTTTTTATTTCATATCGAGTCCCTACTGATATTTCACAAATTCCAATTCATGAAAATTATAATACTCTGGCGGCCCGTTCCGTTTTCATGTGTGTGGAGCTGTCTGCGCGTTTGAGCTGGTTAACAACACAGTTAGGGTCACGCACCTCTGATTTTCAAAGTTATGTCTATATCAGAATTTTGATTATCACGTGCTAAGATGATGGAAAACACTGTGAAGAAACTTGCACTCCTGAAAGTTCTCAATAAAATTCTCTGTGAAATCTACCAATCTGCACTTGGCCATCATAGTGGAAAACCTTTACCTCTCACATTGTGAGTGGAGACCCAAGCCCAGTAGTGGAACAGTTATGGGTTCCAATGACAATGAAGAGGTTTTTATTACTTATTTCTACAAATCTTAGATTTTGTGAATGTTGTTATGGCCCAAGATATTAGTGTTTATACACAATACCAGGATATTGTAGTGGTTTATACACAAAACCATTCAATGGTGTGTTTACAAGTTTAATCTAGATTGTAAAACACTATAGATATATCATATCATATTTTATATTATCACACTTTACATATATCATAGTTTAACATACAATATAACTTTGACAAATCAAATAATTCATATTCATCATCAAAAAACTGGGTCACAATGTTCACAGACATTAGTTATTCGTGTGTGAGTAGGTATAACAGTTATAAACAGACACAAAAATAACAAATTAATGCTAAATGATTCATTACTTTTCACCCAACTCCACTGGAGCAAAATAGTGGAGCATTTACTCTGCCTTCTCAGTTGTGAAAGACTTATGCTCAATAGTAGATCAAAGTCTTGATTGCTTACACACTCATACCTTACTGCTGACAAGAACATACTCAGTGCAAACTGCATTTCAATTGAAACTTGACAAGTTTGTATGGTGAAAATTCCAAAACAAATTTGCACTAAGTATAGTCATTCATCACCAATGATATAGGAATCAAACTTGGCTGTGCAGGCACACCACCAAATAGAATGGCCATGTTAATTACTTGTGCCTAATAGCTTGATCACAAAAAACATTACACAATTTAACAAAGATTGTTGTAATTTGACAAATACTTTCACAAATCATCAAGATACCAATTAGCACACTGTATAAGAGGATGAGCTAGGAAATATTTACATTTTAAACAAAATATAGCTTATGTCCAATTATTATTCACTAATGATTTATAAGATAGTGAATAACTCAGTTAAAACTGAAGCTGCATATTAGATTGCTGCCTTTAAAAATGTCTGATTTCGGGTCTCTATTAAGTTCCTTCGACTATGAAAACATTATGACTTACTCCAAAGCAATCTTTCAGGTGTTTTGTTCTGATCAGTCTCATCTCCAGAACTGGAGTCAAGGGTGCTGATGATGCCCAGGTCACAGTCATCACTGTCACTCTCACTGTCCACCACGGAGAGCCGCCTATGTTTCGTGAGGGTCTCTCGTGGAGCATCTAACTCCACCTGAAATAACCCCTTCTTCCTTTCTGACATTTTAGGCGTGTGGTTGTGAGGTAAGCGCATGGAACGACGAGGAGTTGTCTCTGCCATGTTGTACACGCTTTTCACTAAATGTGTATCAATAATCCAATCTTTGAAATCCTATCAAAAAAGTTCATCAATTCACTGTCTCTCCGGAACGCTACATGGCACGGCATCCACAATCGTTTTAGGATAAATGGCACACTTTCAGTTAACAATTTGTTATGTTAAACTGTTGTTTGTTACTCAAAGCATAAACTAACATATAATTAGAAGGATTTACAGCAAAACTATGTACTAAAAACTTCTTAAAACGTTCACCATTGTTCAGTTGCTCATAGTTTCACACTTGTTTGGCGCGTAAACATCTGTCAGCATAAGCAATTCAGCAGTTGTGTTGCTATATTCAAAAAAAAATAGGCGCGTTATCCTATATACGGAATTTCCTAAATATTATAGAAATATGGCCTGTTTCCGTAGTAGAAAGGTAATTCTTTAATAAGAAATTGAAATAATGTTATTAACCTAAAGAAATAATCTAAAATTAACGTGGAATCAACATTCTAAGTAAAATACACTTTTGAAGGCTTAGCAACACTACATACATTTTCGCGCCGCGCTGATTTTAATTTACAAAAGAAAAAGTAAACATTTTAATTATTAAAAATAGTTTTGTTAGAACAAAAATCGCACATGTCTCATTATTCTTAAAAATTGTACCTAATATTATAAAATCTGTATATAAATCCGACCCACTTATTTATTACGTATTAAATATTGGTTTTGGTGGTGTTGAAAAAGTACATATTAAATTCACATATTTTAGTCTGTATAAATGTAAAAAATAAAAATATTGGTAGTTCTCCGTATATTAAATTTTTAACTAATCTCTGTAAATGGTGAACATGGTATAATCTGTCTGTAAATTAAAGATTTTATGGGAAAAACTGCTACTATTACTGGAAGTTTTTTGTGAGGACAGACCCACAAATTATTTATAGAATGTTTGTTTTTTGTGTCAAGGTTTGGGTTTTAGTACGCGTTAATATCAGAAATGACTAAACTACTACTATTTCAAATCGGCTTTATATATTGTGCAAAGTTTAGCTTTAACATTTAAGTAGTTGTTGTTTCATGAACGCTTCCGCGCTTCGTGCGCACGGAAAGCCGTCAGTCCCGGTTGTTGTCGTTAGATAGCAATCATTAAGCCATGTCGGAGGCCTTCGGGTGGCATATAAACTTCCGACACTTGGGTTGGCCACGAACCCCTCCACCATTCCGCATTGGAGCAGCGTGGTGGAGTATGCTCTAGGCCTTTTTATTATGGAGCGAGTGCTCCCCCATGCTCAGTAATGGGCCATCGATGGATTGAAGCCAAGTTGTTGTAATATAATCAGTCCACAAATAAAAAAGGTACATGTAATTATAGTCAGGCAGGTCATGTTTAGGTAAATAATTACATCATCACTTGTCACCAACGTGTTCCCTAATTTATGCCAACGTCGATCGATTTTACATATGTAAGTTAGCCAGGTGAGCAGAGAGTGTCCTACCACCATACAAGAATACCATCAGGATATAGAGTGGTATACTCTCCTGTCTCAAGACTTGTAGGAGTGACCTAGTTCAAAAGAGTGTAGCACAAGCCACTCGGATTGCCATGGACTCAATGAATATTGACATAGTGTAATGTTATTTATAACATAGTTTAATTTATGACATAAATTTAATTACTTACTATTATTCTGTACAAAGCCAAATGAATAAATAAAATTTATGACTCAATATAATATTATTTGTAACATAAATGAAATTTACGACATAATGTAATTTAATTTGATTAATATGGATAATTTACTGTATGTTGATTTCATAAAGACTTTTATTGATATAATTTGTAATAATTGCAATAAATTTGCATGCTACAACATTAGAATAAGAGACTATCCTGGACATGTATAATAATTAAGATCTGTGCCATGTATTATCCACTGCAAATAAAGATGGATGGACCAATGGAGTTCCTTTTACTTTGTTAACCTTCGTCTGTATTAGGTGAATTATGTGCCTGGTCTGGGTACCTCGTCGCTGCTTACCATCAACCGGGATTTTGGTCAAGCACTAAATTGAATATAAAAAGCAAGCGTCCTATTTCATAACAATGTGACCATTGAAACATAAAGAAACCCCGGAAACATAAAAACACTCCGGAAGTGCTAATAAAAGTAAAAACTTGATCAATTACGGGTGAATTTTGTAATCTTCAAGAAATATTTTAATGTGCAGGAAATAGGTACTTTTAAATTTTTACTTTTGATTATGAATGTAGAACAGAATATATGTATATAAAATACATTATATAAAAAAGGTATCGTCGGGTGTACAATGATTTTTCAACATCTCAAAAAATTTCAACACGTAACGTAACTCCCAGCATGCTTCATAGATGGCGTTAGTAGTAGACGTCTTTACCGTAGCAGAGTTCAAAATAATGTGCCGTGATATATATTATTTAAACGTAAATAAGTTGTACTTATATTCATATTACGTTATTAAAACGTAATATTTGTATAACAAAATCTTGCTATCGATATACAAGAAAAGTACCGCGATTGATCGATTCAAAGTTGGACTCCTTTTACATTTTACATTACCAATATTTATTAGCCAGGTACATCCCCCACGGTGTATATTCTAAGCTTGATTGGTCTAATGTTTTGCCAGAAACTGTTTAAGTCTAGCAAGATAAAAAAATCGATGAAATTTATATCATAAGGAAAAATATTTTTTTAGTAAAACATAAAACCTTAGCCACTAAGACAATTCACTTATTTTTTTCTTTTTTCGGTCTTTCTTTTATTTTTGCTTTAGAATCCAGATTAATCCAGTAAACCGTAGGTAGAGATCATTGACTTTCACAACGGACTTTGAATGTCTAAGGAAAAGTCATAAAATTTTTATTGGTAGCTAAAATTTGCATAATATTAAAAATATGAAAATCATTTCTCCCAAAGACAATTATATAGCAGGTCCACCAGGATGCAACTCTATAAAAAGAATAAATAAATGTTAATGGATTTCAAATATTACTCTTTTTATTTGAGGTAGTTGCCCCTGTCGACTACCAATCAATATTTATTCTTTTATTTTATTCAAAATAAACTAAATAGTACTTACAGTTGTAAGGACATATTTAGTTTGTGCTGTGAGCTGTAGCAAGTAGCTGTAAGTGGCGTTGTTTGATACATAGGTACTTGGAGTGTCTGTTTAAAATCAAACGCAATAAAAATGGAAAACAGGTGGAATAGTGTTAAAATATAACTGTCGAAACTTAATATGGCCACACTATTAATGTTTGAGCGAAAAATTGCACGAAACTCATTGTAGCGATAGAATAACCTTACCATGTCGTCAAAATTTCGCAATAAAAAATATTACGAGAACCTGGAAGCCTCACAGCGTGATTTCTTTCAGTTTTACCGGAATATATTAAGAATTTTTTCAGCAACTGTATGTACATTAACCACGTTCCAGGCGGAGGCAACTGCTTTCCGCTCTCTCCCACTGCCTCTTCTTCATACACACCTGTATATATGTAAAAAAAGTATTATGGCAACCTTGTAGCATACTTGTAAGAACAGGGTTATCATTTTGCGTATGCCATGGAAATGCATATGAATTATTAAAATAGAATTGGTAAATTTATAGTCGTGAAAATAAGTCCATTATTAGTGCAATAACCTCATTCCAGTAGCAACACGTAGATTGCTCTGACCTTCAAGAACAAAATTTGCATGATGTCTTCTTCGAATAAATTGCATCATTCATTTAAAAAAATCAATCGCAAAATTTTAAACTTAAAGGACAAATGTTCCCTCTGTTGATAATAATTATGGACTTCGTGCACATCTAGTATACAGACACCTAACGCACATATATGTATAGGTTTGTCCACGGACATGCAACCGACGAACATGTCATACAAGGATCTAGATGGCCAGATGGAATAAAATATCTTGTTTAAATTGAAGAGCAAGTTGTTATTATTTTTTGAAAAATGCTGAATTTTGATTGGCATCTGCATATCGACTTCAAAAAACATTCATCAAACGTAGCAACTACACAAATTTACACCTACCAATTTTTTTTAAGTTAGCATTTAATATGCAATAAAAATATTTAATTTTTAAGCTTCATTAAAGTCTCGGTCTGACCATATTCACCGAAAACTGAAT
>DWJZ01003798.1:0-16361 GCA_018249125.1 Asbolis capucinus | reverse complement strand
TTATACATTTTGCTACTCCTGTAGATTAGGCGTTTACTACTATCCCGGCTTACTTGCATGGGATACTTACAAATTTTTCATTACAAATATGAGAGGGTTAGCGAGCGCCCTCGATTGACGAAGGCATTTGGATTTATTAATTGTATGGAAGATATCGGAGTCTAAATAATTTGTAGTGAGTTTCTTAATATTGTCATCGAGTGAAAGTGATAGGTTGTTGGCTTTAGCAACATCCTGGTGTTGCATATGAATCGCTGTGTGCATCGATTTGAAGGTCACCCTACCGAATATTTAAGTATTCAATTCTCTTGACCTCTTAATTTAGTCCCTTGTGTTAAGTAAAAGTAGACAGACTTGTGACAGTTACTTGAGTCGTTAGCCTTTATGAGGACGGTAATTACTAGTAATAATTAAATAGTCATGTTTAGATACATCATGCCAACCCGTTTGAGAGGTTGTTTCATGAGGCCCACCGATCCCCTTTGTACGATACAGACATTTTATTTTCACACATTTTATAACATTATTATAAATATAGGTAGATAAATTAAAATTTGTCTCACTTAATGTTCAAAGATCTTATTGTAAATATATATATTATTATTGTCACCCTATTAGGGTCCTATAAGGGACACATAGCCTCGGTACTGCATCTCGCACTCGCATCGTTTTTTCGATGCGAATACTCAATTCGGTTTATGATAGTAAATCCATGGTAGGCCTTGACAATGACAGAAATATTCGAAATGGTAGTTTCGTAGACAGGAGTTTTTATGGTCATGTTTGATTGAATTTGTATATATTTTTTGTAATTATCTTAGACTTACATATGAATTAAAAATAAATAAGCATTTAAATGCACCTCATGAACTTGCGATAAAAATGTAACTTCTAGTGACAAAATGCTCCCATTGTTATTGAAGAAATATAAAAACATGATTCTCATCAGTATACTTTCTTTCTATTTGGGATGTAGTCTTACCCTTAGTTTTATTCGTATTGAATGTGTCAATGCTGAAGACTCAGTGAAAAATACTATGTTTGATAAAATAGAGTATGCAGTGGCTGTTGTGAGTGGGCCTAACAATGAAGACAAGCGAGATGTCATAAGGGTTACTTGGGCAAATTTTGTAAATAACGTTTTTATAGAGAACGGCGAAAAGATTTATAAATGGAACCATACCTGGACCCAGCATTTTACTCAACAAAGTTTTATCAAAATATTTTTTGTAATTGGAATCCAAGGGTTAGACCAAGCAAAACTGGCTAAATTGAAATCGGAACAAAATAGAAACAATGACCTATTGTTATTAGAGGACTTGGAAGATAGCTACAAAAACTTAGCCCAAAAAATGCTACTGACTCTGGTATGGGCCAATAACAACTTGAAAGGTATGAAGTACTTAGTGAAATGTGATGATGATTCATTTGTCAGAGTTGACCTGATTGTGAAGGATTTAGATGCGTTTGCTCCAGATATGAATACACCAAACCTGAAGAAATATGTTACATTCAAGGTAAACTTGTTTAAATATTATTACTTAAGTTATCCAACTTGTGAATACATTAAAAAAGTAGTTTTTGTTATTTTGCAAAAGTAATTGTTTCCATTTATATAAATAAAATTGATCTTATTTTTATTGAAAGTTGATATCAAAATTTAACAGAGCATACTATCCACATAATCTATGAAATTATTAAGAAAATATAAAAATATATTTAAAAAAAATCTTTGATAAAACCTGAGGTTATATATCCAATTAATTGATTTACCTAAAGTTTCTTATGCTACAATTTTTTACCATCTTTACATTTAAACCGCATGCCTATAAATAAACTACATATACAATGTTGCAGAAATCACTTCCCTCATACAAGGGCTTGTACTGGGGCTATTTTGATGGTCGTGCAAAAGTGTATCTTAGTGGCAAATGGGAGGAACAGGATTGGTTTCTATGTGACACATATTTGCCATATGCCCTGGGTGGAGGATATGTTATATCGAAAAGTATTGTAAATTACGTAGCAAGGAATCATGACATTTTAAGGTAATCCATCCTATATTTCCTCATCCTTTCAATTAATCAGCCAAGTAAGTACAAGTAGAAGCTAAATAAAGGCTTCAGTACCAGTGTGCAACATTTACTTTAGCGTACCTGTGAGCATGAAAACAGAACTGCTTGGAAGTTTTTTACCTCTTCTTTCATACCACTCACCTTGGCTTAGTTAAAACAATAGTATAGTTTAGTCTTAAAAAGCGTTTTTAAAGATTAACTTTGTACTATAAATAAATTTTGAATTTCATTAACAGGGTTTTGTCATCATTTTGGTACGGGTCCAAGTACTGTAGACCCAGACACAAGAAAAATATTAGTTGGGGGTAAATGTTGCACAGCGGTGAGAATGGTCTCACATTACTCTAAGTATATAAACATAACTGATAATCTCTTGTTTCTTAGTGTGCACCTTACCAATTTTGATTCTTTAAACCAAAAGGTTGTAGGAAAGATTTAGGTTTTATTTAGCAATAAGATGCTTTGGGGAATGTCAAAGAGTTGTGTCTTTATTTACTGTTTCTCAATTTGTCTACACAGTATAGAACATTTGCATTGTGTAAATAGCCAAATATATTGATTGTGTACAGCCACTACCATTCAGAAGATGTTTCAATGGGTGTGTGGACAGCAGCGTTGGACGCAGTGAACCGAGTCCATGACATAAGATTTGATACAGAATGGAAGTCAAGAGGATGTGACGCTACAATGCTTGTACGACATAAACAAACACCAAGTGATATGTTCCAGATGTACAGGACATTAGTTCACACGCATGGGGAGAAGCTGTGTAAGACTGAAAATGCTGTAAGAAAATTTTATCTCTATAAGTGGAATGTGCTACCAACTATGTGCTGTAGATAAACTTGTTGTAGCAGATAGTTTTATGGATGGCTTTGGATAGAATATTTGGATTGTTGTGTGAATCATCTGCTAATTGCTGATATTGAATTTCTTGAAGATACCTAAAATTATTTTTGATTGGTGTTAGCAATAGAAAATTTTATTTTTATGATAATTATTTTGTAAAAATATTTTGTTGATTACTGGAATATTCATTGGGGGGATTGTTGTCATCTTCCTTCTACTGTGTTATGCATAGGCTGATGCTGAGAGAGGGCAGAGGCAGAAGTGTTGCCCTTTCTGAAGTCCAGAAATGTGCTTATAGATATCAAAAAAGTATAAATTGACATAGCATTATCCAGTAATAAAAAAAAAAAAATTGTAGAGATATTTTATTGACTGAAGGCTATGATTTAGTCTCATCCACCAAAAAGACAACCAACTGCTGCTTCTGCAAAATGCAATTCCTTTCAAAACTAGCAACCTAGTAGCATCTGTAGTAAATCCTTCTCTATTAATGATCCAAATTAACTTACATTTATGTAGATAATTATGTGACCATGATCTTATTTTATATAAATGGATTTTTTATTGTATGTAACTACAAGATGATAATTAATTTTTAGTAATTAAAAATGACATTCATTTATTTTTGTAGGAGTGTTTACAGTTTCTTGAGAATCATTATTAAATAATGCTATTTTTACTAGTCAAACATATTTATTGTTTAGGAATAAGTGTAATAAAATTTTCATTTGGAATCTATCTCGTTTTTTACTCACTGAACCTTTATGTTGTGCAAATTATAATCTATTTTAAGGTAAAATTTAATTTTGCAGAGATCATATGTATTTTGGACCACCTTACATAAACAAATTTTAAAAAAGCATGACAAGATGAAAATGAACTAAAAATGAGTTTATAAAACGAAGTAAAACTTATTCTGGTTTTGATTATCAAACTTAAGAACATGTTTCAGTAAATATTTGTGTAACCAAAATTTAGCTTTGATTTTGCACTTGATATTTGGTTGATTGAAGATGTTCAGGAAAATAAGAAGAACAAGAACGAAAAACATTTATTAAAAATTTATATATGATAACAGGATTTTAGGATTGATCCAAAAGCACTATGCATTATGGAATATTATCAGAAAAGAATGGCCAACTTACTGAGTTATTTTTTTGTCTGCTTCATGAATTATTACATGTATGGCTTTCATAACATTTGCCAGCGTTTCTGCATCATATTTTCTCAATTTATCACCTATATTAAGACCATATCTTGTGTATGAATCATCATGAACTGTTAACATATTTTTATGTTGTAGTCTTGATCTTTCTGTTACTGTTTGGTCATTTGCGTCTTTATTCTGTGGTACATTGTCACTATTGCAATGATTATCGGAAAGTTTGTATGTTTCCAATAAACCTTCATTTACTGATACAATATGTACTGTTGCTTCTTGAAGAGTGGCAACTTTTAATGAGTCTTCTTTTAAGGTATCTACAAACTGTTGTGTATGGTCAGACTTCAGGGAATCTTTGTTAGGATGCTCAGAATCTTCTAACTGCTTACACTCATCATAAACAGGTAATGCATTGAATTTTTCTTCATCTGAATCTGAGTCTTCTACTAGTTTTCCATTATATTTCATCATATTACTGTAAATGATATCTGGGTCTATACTGCTTGTTGTCTGAGACTTGTCATCTGTATTTTTACTTGGAGACTTGAGGTCTATGTCTTTAATTGATGTCTCAGGGTTATACAATAAAACATACTCATGGTCCAATGGTACAGCAATTCGATCTTTACCTGCATTGTTATCTATGTCATCATCTTCCTGTAACATAATTTGAACATAATAAGATTCTATTGAACCCCTTAGGTAGAATTGAATTATTTAGGGACCAGAAGCACCATCACTCAAATTTGCAGCTATAAAATTGCTAAAATCTGGCAGTGCCAGGTTTTAGTACTTTTTATGATACTTGCAGATAATAGGTGATTTTCAAAAATATATGTTTAGTTATTTAAATATTCAATGTGTTTTATGCTTAAATTTCTTATGGCATTAGTTTTTAAAAAATTTAAGCTGAATGCTCAGCTGCATAACTATTTTACTTATAATTTTTGGTAGCTAAAAATGCCTTCACATTACATTGACAACAAATAAGTATGCATTATTAGGGATACAAGAGAACTCAAAAACTACTCATGAGATGTTGCTCATATGAATTAAAAACATACTTTACATGGGACAGCTGATCGCAGGAGCTTCCTACTGGCCCCGTCAATATCTAAATTGCTGAAGTGTTTGTGACAAAGCATTCTATGCTCTGTATATAATCTATGTTGAACAGCTATTGAATCACAGTCTTCATCAGGTGAAATAAATTCTGCCCATAATTTACACCTGAAAATTATATTCTATTATTTCATGCATAAGTATGCAATAATTAACTACGATGTTTATGAATTTTATGTATCTTTGTGTACAGGTATGACATGTACACAGATATAATTTCCTTGCTATCTAGAAAGTATAGTAATAATAGCATATAAAAACCACAGCTTTTCCATTCCTATTTCAGAAAATATCTAACACTTTGTTTATGGGAGTTAGCTTGTCTTGAATAATATGATTATTTGACTTTTGATAATATGATTATTTGAGGGAGATCTTCTTGGGTAGAGGGAAATATTTTCTTAAGCATATTAAGCAGGGTTGAGTTTTGAGTTCAGGCACCTACACTTTAAATAATAGTTTGTGGATTTATTTTGGAGGTATTTATCGTTATATTGGAGGTACAGTGTATTTTGATCCAGTTAGAACTGGTACAGAATCACCAAAACAAAGAAAGAAAAGCAGTACATCCCTGAAGCAACCAGAATCAATAAACACACCAACTGACCCCAGAACCACCAGTATACCTACCTACCTCAGGACTGCTGACACAGAAAGGGACAATTGAAGGGTTCTAATTATGTTATTAGGACAGAAGACATTTCCAGTGTGGAATATTTGAATTCTGAATGTCTAAATCTACTTGGGTTAAAATTTCTAAATTCCAATAAAAGATAATAACGAGAGAGAGAACAATGGAAAAGAAAAACAGATCTTAGCATTTTCACAGAAAACAAGAAATAGTAGCTACTTACCGTGTAATGTTCCTATTTCCAGGTTTAGGAAATCGGTGTAATCTAATATTATCATTTGCCGGTGAACGACCGCACTTACAACATTTTCTATAATGCTCGAACATTTTCGATAACCCTCATGGGTCGCCCGGTTGTCTCTATTTGGAACTCTCAAACTCCGTACTCGCGACCAAAAATGTTTATTTTGCCATTACTTAATATTTTGCCAAAGGTATCAATCACCTTGTTAAGTGTTATTCGTGATCAAGGATTAGGCTTATGTTGTTTTTACTGTTCCAGGAATTAAATGCTATTTTGTTAGGTTTTTAAATTCAAAAACATGTAATAACATAAACTATTTAGATTGTTTTATTAGATAAATATAAGAAAAATATTTTGTAAATTAGTGATTTACAAACACAGTTATCGAAAAATTCTCAATGGAATTTATAGTGGAACATTAAACTTCAATTCATTGTCACTGTCAAAGAGGAGTATAGTTAAAATATCTATATACCGTTACTATTTTCTTAAAATATCGGTATTTAATGCTAATATTTTATGAGACGATATATCGATAGTGCGATGTTAAAAGGGCCAACATTTGTGACATTGGCTTACAATTTATAATTTTCATTTCAAAGCTCAAGAATATTTGTTAGTTTAAAGTTTGTGCATTTGTCACCAAGCAAACCGCATGATTAACAAGTAAAAGGTTTTAAAAAAGTAACATGGTACATAAGTGTTACTAACTGATAAAACAACAAAAAGATTTATTCTCCTGTTTGCTATGCAACCGTTTGTTATTAAACATTTCAGATCGAATTTGCATCGAGGAGAGAGCATTATTTATAAGAGTACCTTATAATATATGGAAACGATATCGAATGCACGTGTTCGAAGCGTAGTACTAAATAAAACACCAGCCCATGTTTCAAGCGAGCAGTAATTTATCGAGATCATTATTTGTCGCTGAGGCGACATCTAGTTTATTATAGATGGAATATGGATAGCGAAAAAAGTGTGAAACAGAAATTGGTACACAGCGTACGAGACGTGATGCAATACAAATTACAAAGTTAAAATGTTTTGATGTCTAGTCTGCCTCCGCGTTCTGTAAATGGTGTAAGGTGGTGCCTTTTATTGTATAATTTGTAGTGATGGTAATAATTAGTATTCACAAAGAATATTTTAAATGATTACTTGATAAAATGTCATGCAAATGGAGCCCTTTGGCACATAGTGTAGTCTTTTAGATAGTTAAATTTCGAGTCAATTTAAACACAGCCCAGATTACATTTATCAGTTACGGTATTTAAATTTGACCTTAGTGGCTATAACGTGTATGTAGTAGCTAAAATATGTGTTTCCGAGACACAATCCACTTAAAGTGACAGAAAAAAACATTTATTTTTAGTTTTTTTATTTCCAACAAAACAAAATATTCATTACAAACGCAATATTAGATTAAACTTAAAAATAATCTATGTATACTGATACAAAATTTATTTTGATCTGAAATAAAATAATCACAAATTTTACGATATATTAACAGTATCGAAGAGATTATCATAAAATGCTTTTATCAGAAAATATTACATAATAATATTTTAACACGAAGTCCGAAACATTATCCTAAAGTGTTTAGTCAAAAGAAGATCGACTACAGAGAAATGAACCTACATAACATGATTAAACCCTCTGTGCAGATTTCATATTTCAGTGTATCTACATAAGGCAACATGACTTCATCTAAGGCTGTGTCAAATGGAACGGGTATTCACGATTTGTATATCCAATACAGATGTATCACGGTCGAATTAAAAACAATCGTGTGTACCTGTTCCATTTGAAAAGTATACTAACGCGATTACACAAGTTTAAAATTCAGTTTGGCCATTCGGTAGCTTCTGGGTGTAACTATGTTCATGGACATCATTTAGAGCAGTGTAAAAAGATAACATTAACTTAGAACAGATTGATTAAACTAATTTTGTGTTCTTATAAATATGTCCATGAGTGTCAAAAGGGACGAAAATGCATGATTTATTATATTTAATAGTTAAGCGTTTAAAAACGATCACATTTGTTTTTTAAAAAAAAACTACAAACACGCTGTCGCAGTTCCACCATTGCGGAGTTCCATAATACAGAGTTATGTTCAGGGAAGGTTTCAGGTTCAGTTCATCAAAATGCAGAGTAGTATGCATAAGAGAATTGAAGTAACACACAAAATTTCAGCTCTGTGGAGGTAATAGGAAGTGGTTCTAATTAAGCTTCTCAGACTTTTGTGGAACAAAATCAGCATAGGTATCTAATTAGTCTTTTAATGTACTTTAAATTATGTCTGCGTGACTATATATGCGTCACTAAAAAACTAGTCAGGAAACATAACAAACTTTACCAAACTAGGATTTTATAGTGGGTAACCAATTCTAAGTGACCCAGACCACTCATTGGTTGGTAATGAACAATAATCCCTACTAATATTATAAATACATAGGTAACTTAATTTGTTTGTCTTTATCTGTCCGCTTTTATGCCAAAACCAATGAACTAATTTTGATTAAATTTGGTACTGTGATAAAATTGAGCTTGAGGAAGGCTAAAGCCAATGTTATATCAGGAAAAAGGGATGAAAGCTTGTATGTATAATATGCAGGTTCGTCATTGACAAAACTGCATTTATGCACTTGCTTAGTAAGAAAATAATAATTGTTTTAGCGTATTTGAAATTTCGACCTGTTTAGGGATAAGATTGTTTAGTTAGTTAGAAATAATTGTTATTACAAATTCATAATTCAATGAAATGGTAGGTTGTTCATATACAAATATAACTGTCAAACATCTGTTTCTCCACAGTACAATAAATAATATATAAGTCAAAGTTGCGCTTCGCCTTACAAATAATCCTACTGACGTGTCACTAAATGTACTACGCTTGAAGGTATAACTTTCACTAACAGACACAATTCTTCCGTGTCGTCACATTTCGGACTTGCTATAGCAAGCGGATAGGGTGCCGCGAGATTAAAATTTTTTACTCTTTAATAGATTTTATTGTATTGTAGTGTGTAATGTAATAAGGAGTATTTAATAATAGGTCATCATTACAGAAAATCGTTTTATCTTTTATTAAATCTCTCAATGATACATGGCGATCCTGCCAAAAGTGTATGCCAAGGGAGTGATTGCTAGTAATTATTGTTAGTCGTGGTTTGCATAGCCACTTATATATATTATTTCACATATTCGTTGCCGTCCTTGTGAAACTATTGGGTTTAATGACTTTTTTGGTCTATCTTTCACATTACGTAAACATCCATGGCACGTTCTACTGTAGAACAGCAGGACGTATGTGTGAAACAGAACGCCGCTCAGGTAACAATGACGGAGCCAGAAAATCACCTAGTCTGTCTAAACATAACATTGTGAGACGATTTGTGCCATCATTTAAATATACCTAAAGCTATCTATGTATATATATTATGTATTACAGAAGGTGGGAAAGGCTTATTGTATTTTGATCTGTACACTTTGCTACATGTAGCGCCCGGCGCGCCTTGTCCGCTTGCCAAGTTCCTGCGGCCAAAGCAGTTCCGTCCGTTGATCCGGCCCGCTGTTGAGACATCCCTTCTCTGTTAGCTTTAATGCCAAATACGAGTCAAAAAGGGAAATAACATTAAACAAACGCCACATTTTGCACCGTATGTCATTCCTAAAAATTTTAATTAGGTTTTGGTATGAACGACAGCAGAAAAAAGATTTCTCTCGAAGTCTTGTATTACTCAAGTAAGCTTTATGAGCATCAGTAATTCAACAATATATCTTTCGTACATTATCATAGTAAAATATATGCGTTTTTTAACTAGAACATTTACTGTTTCCAAGTTCAATATTATAGTAGGAGGAAGTGGCTTTTTATAAATAAATAAGAATCACCGGCTTTAAGTGTAAAACAAAGATTATATACAATATTATTTATTTATACACACGATATCTTGTGCGTGGAAAAGTAATGCAGTCTCAGGAAAATAATTTACCAAATCTGTGTCACGATTGGTCTTATAACAAACGAGCAAAAAAAATATTAAAACAAATCGACATCACGATATACAAACTTAACAGATAAAGTTCTGCCCAATTTACATTATTCAGGTCAACGCTGTATTGCCTCTTGCATATATGGGCGCGAAAAACAGCTTTTGAAAGTGTTTTATAGTCTGTCCGTCAGAGATAATGTAACATTCTAACGGTAAAATATTTTTTAAATCGGCCCAGTAGCTTCAGACCATGTCCTCCTCAAACAAACAAACAAATATTTCCTCTTTATAATATAACTGACAGTGAAATTACAGCTGTAAATTTTATATTATTACAATATTATTATAAACAATAAATAAACTCAACTGAAGAATGTCTTTGTTTTCATAAAACAGGATTTTTTAAAACAAATTGCAAATACAACTTTAAGTTATAGTCAATAAGATTCAAAGTCCAAGTCTTATAACATCCGCCCCACATAGCTTAAATAACATACATACATATAGTGGTAGCCGGGCTTCGTCACCCAGTAAGCCTAATATCACAATAGCAGAGGATTCTATAAGATCTGAGGACTCTTTATTTTAACATTCATGTATGTCTGGTTGTTCTGGAACGTAGTCCGTGATAACTCTTCTTTGAAATAGTCTATCGTTCTTTGTAGTCCATCGTGTAGAGACACCTGGAAAATAATAGTTTTAGTTAAATGGCTTCAACCCGATAGCCCGCTACTGAGCACGGGTCTCTCCTCACATTGAGGAGGTCTAGAGCTTACTGCTTCAATGCGGATTAGCGGAGGGGTATCGCAATCACGTGATGCGACGGTACGAGTGCTGTGAATCCGACCAATAGTATGCTCATTGTGAGCACAAATAAACAAAGCATAACACTCTCGACCAAAGTACAGCAACCGACAGCCGCGTACTCAATACACGAATATCATTCGATGAACCAGTCGCGTGAAGCGACGGCACGAATGCTGTGAACCCGACCAATAGCGTGCTTACGGCTCGTGGTGGCTAGCGTACCTTGGGCGACCAGGCGAGGTGTTTCTCAGCGACGGCGATGTCAGGCCGGCGGCGCTGCGGGTCGTCCTCCACCGCGGCGCCAGTGGCCACGGTGCTGCGGCAGCCCGGGACCAGCTTCTTTATTATTACTGCGAACTCTGGAAGGACATATACACTATTTAATACAAACTTAAGCTATGAACAGCGTAGAGAGTTGTGAACTCTTTTACATTTCCGGAGTTTTGTAGTAAGGAACTCGTATAGTTATAAATATAAATATATTTTCTCACACACAGTTAGATGTATACATATTGGCAACCACTGTATAGTAAATGTTACTGTACTGAATCAAACAATAAAGACAGATTTCCACCTACTGATATATAATCACTTCTCTGACGACCATATAATAGCAGGCACGAGTCCTGAGCACACCATTAGTCGGATTGACATCGCTCGCGCTGTCGCTTCACGTGATTGGTTCATCGGGTAATGTCCAGCTATGGGGTATGCAGGTATCGATTCTTGCAAATAGGCCGAAAAAGGTAACGCTCTTTGTTCATCTGTGCTCACAACTCGTGCCGTTAGTTATACTAACCTTCAATAGTATGCTCCACCGGGTTCCCTATATTGACGGGCAGGGTGTACGAGGAGGCCATGAGGGCGAGCAGCCCGTCCACCAGGTCGGACACATAGCAGAAGGAACGGGTTTGTTTGCCGTTACCGTATACCTGTAGAAGAAAAAATTAAAAAAACATTTTTAATACTAGTTTCCACCAGCGGCTTCACCCGCTCGGTAGATACGGTAATAAAAAGTAGTCTATTTGTTATTCCAGACTATAATCTATCTCTGTGCCAGATTTCATCCAGATCAGTTAAGTAGATTTTGCGTAAAAAAGTAAACAACGTCGTTAGTAGGATTATCGGAATAGGAAAGAAAGTTATGTTTGTAACGCATAAAATTAAAATTAAATAATTGGGACAGATTACGAAAACTCCTTTGCCAATATGTACAATAAAATCTTATAACTAACATAGAAGATCAATAGCATTTTATTATTATTACGATTAACCTAATTTGCGAAAAACAAGGGGCTGAAAAAAGCGTTTCCATAAAATTGTAAGGAAGTTGTTTTTTCAGCAGCGAAGGCAGTTATTATGCGAAATAAAGATTATCAGGTTCTATTCCCAGCCGGAGCATTTATGGGATTTGCCTAAACCGAGGAAAATATTTTTAGATGTTTTTGCAAACCAAAAATAAGGAATTATAATTCGGAAGTAATTCGACTTTGACTTTACCGTAATGGTGAGGTTCTGCAGCGCCTGCATGATAAAGTTGGAGACGACTCGTCCGTCGGAGACATGCATCCTCGGACCGTACGTGTTGAAGATCCTCGCCACCCTCACTGACACGTTCTCCTGTTTCGCGTAAGAGTACGCGAGGGTCTCCGCCACTCTCTTGCCTTCGTCGTAGCACGCACGTGGCCCTAGTAATTACATCCACACACATATACCTTATACATAACACCTTTCTTTGTAAGGCGAATATAATCCTATTTTGGTTCTATCAATTTATTTTGGACTTAAAGTTCTCATTCGATCTAGTCATTGCACAATGCACACGCTGTCTCGACGCTTTTAACCATACATTTTCGTATAATTCTTGAGTGATACCATTTCTTACATTTTATTATTAGTACAATAGAATAATTGTTGTATTGTGTTTCACTCACCGATAGGATTCACATGCCCCCAGTATGATTCCGGCTGCGGATGCACCATAGGGTCCCCGTACACTTCTGAAGTACTAGCTATAAGAATCTTAGCTCCTACGCGTCTTGCTAAACCTGCAAAGTATTATTTCATTTTCAGTTACAATGCGCTTAGATAAACGCCTATGGGGTAGGTCGATTAAAAAAAATAAACCACAGGTATTGGTTAGTACCTCGCACGCTGTGTCTAATGTAAGATCTATTTGTCTAATGTTTTACCACATTTATTAACTGATACTTTCATACCATTGCAGAACTAAGAGTTAAGACTGTACACGTGAAGTCCGTTCGTGTGTCCGTCCGTGTGTACTGTAGCAATAAGTACAATTCCTTATTACATGGTAGTACTTTCAAAATATGTCTAGCTTTACTCGGTGCAACTTCGATACGGAATAAATGTAAACAAACCATAAAAAAATCTTTTATACAGATTTCCGGTATCATAGTTCATCAGAAATGAGGTTTTTTCCATTAAACTTCAATCTTTGAAAATTAGTTAATAAACTAAGTATTGGTTAAAGAACAAGTACAAACTACAAATAGTCATGCCAGTCACACAAAAAAGTTACACACAACATCATTTACAAATTCATTTTCTGAAATCCTTAATTTCATGAAGGAGTTGACAACCTTTCAACCTATTGGAGTATGTTGTTTTATAATTTATCAATTTGTTTTTTATAATTTATTGATTTTATGTATTAATCACCAAGCAAACAGCATGATTTACAAGTAAAAGTTTTAAAAAATGTAATAGCACAAAAGAGTTAAAAACCGATAAAACAACAAAAAGTTTTATTCTCCTGTTTGTCACACGTTGCAAGGCAATGTTTTGTTGTTAAATATTATATTCCAGATCGAATTTCCACCAAGTATAGCTACAAAGCTTACCATTCCTAAAATTTGTCGAGATATAACTTTTTAACAAAGTTTGGCATGTTTCATAAAATGTGTGTTTTGTCTCCTTTAAGTATATAAAAAAAGAATTCTGCATATCCATCAAAAGTATATAATAACTCACCTAACATATTAATTGTGCCTAATGTGTTTGTCTTGATAGTCTTAACAGGATTCTGCATATAATGAGGTGGGCTGGCTGGACTAGCTAAATGGTATATTTCGTCAGCCTGAAATTTACAACAAAATACAAATTTTAAACGTCACTTGAAGCCGTAGCCCATTTCAATCAAGTTTAGAGGAGGCCTTCGGGCAGCATACAAACAAGGCATAAATGCTAGACTATCTTCAAAAAAAATTGTGCTGAATATTCAAATTCATTTTCATTATTAAAACACGTGAAAACCAAGATTTGAATCACTAATGACTAAGCAACAACATAGTCAAAAATATTTATATTTTATAGCTCCAACTTTGTGTTTTAACTTTATCGCAAAACTTGTTTCGTAATAAAAATTTAACAGTCAGTGTGATTGTTAGTCTTTCAGTCATAACAATTAACCAAGGACGTTTTTCTGATGAACTACAATTGATTACATTACATTGTTACATTTCAGATTTTAACTATATGCCGTGCAGAGTAATATAGTTCCTTAAATCGCTCCTAAGTACAGAATCTCGGTACAAAATGGGTACTAAAGATTGATTTAAGTAAATATTAACGATTCTAAGTGCTAACTTTATGGAGAATTCTCAAGAGTGCAGGTTTCTTCACCCTGTTTTCTTTCAATTACGCAAGTGATAATGAATTTCTAATGCGCATACTAACTTTGAAAATAAGAGGCGCAAGCAAGATTCGAACACAGGACCTCCCGTTCGCGCGACCTGGATCAAAACTGTTAGGTTACTGACCTCAACATACAGAGGATTGACAATATCATGGTGTATCATTTCAAAGTTCCGGTGGCCGAACCAGTGCTCAACATTCCGTTTCCGGCCTGTGAAAAAGTTGTCCACCACAATTACTTCGTGGCCTTGGACCATGAGGATATCGACCAGGTGGGAACCAACAAATCCCGCTCCTCCTGTCACCTGTAAACAGTAAAAAAGATTATTGTGCGAACTAAGTATTTGCCCTTGGTTTTGTGGAAATTTAGAATTATGTTTTGTAGAAAAATAAGAATTACGTTGAAGCGAATTGGGTCACTCCATTTCACTTCACTTCGCAATTTCAAGTCAAGTCGTCAAGAAATTGGAAGAACATTTTGTAAAAGGGCTTGATTAGGGTACCGTAAACAATAAACCCTACTTTGAAAATAAAAAATATTTCAGAAAAAGCCTTAAGAATTTCGGGAGGATGTCCCTCTCTCCATCAGCAATGTGGTACAATTTTCGTCCCCACGTCATAGGCATTTCTTTTTCAAAATCTATTCAATCTTCATACTAATATTCATTAAAATCTATTTAATAATTTAGATATGAAAGTGTAACAGACAGACAAACAGTTACATTCGCATTTATAATATCAGTAAGGATCTGATCTGACATCAACATTATTGTATTTGTTTGTCTGTTGATTGCAACAAGTATTCAAGAGTATTTAGCAATATTTGTTTAAATTTATTGTAAAGACCTTAGTAACAAAGTCATAAATTTACTGTGCACTCACAATACTTTATCCACTATTTTATCAATATTTCTACACATATAAATCCTGGTATCAAACATAGTTTGCCCTGGGTTGCCTTGTGAGCCATCTCATGATAGCACTAAGTTAATTATAATATGACTTTGCTGCTGAGAAACTACTGAATGGATCTGAATTAATTTTGGCACAGAGATAAATTTAAGTTTGACATAAATACATAGCTTACTTTTAATCAACATATATAACGAGCGAAGCCGTGGGCGGACACTAGTTATAGTATAAAATAATAAACATGCAAAGTAAATTGTTTTATAGCTAACAATTTAAGTTTGACTCCAATTAAAAAATAAATTCAGCATACACACTCAGCCGACTCCATTATATTTTATTATTGTACTATAGATAGTATTGTTTGTGTTGTGATTGTATTGTTTGTATAATAATGTACAACAATATCATAATTTGTTTATTGATAATTGATTGCTTATTTCCAACTTCATTAGACAAACCATTTTCTTTATTAATGTAGTCATTTTTATCTCCTGTTAGAAATTAGATTTACACTTACTATAATCCCAAAGTAACTCTTTCTGTCTGTCTGCATTTTTACGCCCAATTCCTTTATATGAAAATTGGTATAGATAAAGAACATAGGCTACATTTTAGATAAAGAAAAATTTTAAGGAATTGAAGTTTGGAATGAAAGTTTGTATAGAAATTCATCAATGTCAAATATGTATATAACTTTGTTCTAATATAATAATAAAAATATATGAATATTTTTTCTATTTGTCAGGGGCACAAAATAAGGGATGAAAATTTTTCTAAATGTACATATTCATATATTCAGGAAAAAACTAACAATGACATATTCATTGAGCTACCAAAAGACAAAGCGAGACAACACATAGGAAGAAGTGTATTTTCTCTTAGGGTGTCTTTAATAATAAAG
>DWJZ01003797.1:0-16366 GCA_018249125.1 Asbolis capucinus | reverse complement strand
GAAACTTGGCATAATCGAAGATTAAATGAGAGTGGTTATAGGATAGCTTTTATCCCATGAAATGACTTTGTTCCCACAGGATTTATAGGTTAAAATTAGTATGGCAACTCCGAAACCAATGGACCAATTTAGATGAAATTTTGCAGGTTTGTAGTGTATGTTAGGACAGTGGGACATCACATACCCATAGACGAATACACAAACACGCACACTGATGCACACGCACGCACACACAAACACAAACACACTCCCAACACGCACACTGATACAGACGCACGCAAACCCAAGCACACACACACAAACATGCACACACCAATACACACACGAATACAGTTGCACTTATTATTATTGAAGATTTTTGTGTCACTAAAAGTTGGGAGACGACTCTGTTACCCGAAATGATTGGGTATAGGATATTTTTTATCCTAGAAAACTGTTTTTTTTCCCGTGTGATAATAGGTTAAAATTAGTATGGCAACTCTTAAACCAGTGGACAACACTTCTTCGGAAGCTAAGCGACGGCAATATCCAGTCCAGAATAAGCCTGGAAAACAAATGAGAAAGTCACAATAACGCGACACACAATAGAAATACTCATAAATCTGTCTAGGACGGTATAAAAACCGACTAAACCCGAGAAATTTGGAATGCAATAAACGGTTGCGATGACACACAGAAGGTTATGGCGTTAAGGCGGCGACATCTATTATTTCGGGCGCGACAAACGTCACACAATGCACGGGATATTGAATCACTCATAGCCATTTGGTTTGTCGCGATCAAAAGTGATCAAAGAAGATTTGCAACAGCGTGCGCGATCAGGATGGGTGACAGATCGTGGCAAAAATGTCTCGAGTGCTTCAGTGTTGACGTCGAGATAAGCCGTTAGCCCCAGTTGGTATCTTTAAAAAGCAATCGTTAGGCCATGTCAGAGGGCATAAAAACTGCGATACTTGGCTTTGCCACTAACCGCTTTGGAGCCGCTTTGGAGGCGTCCTAAGTCGCGAGGAAATATCCATGCTCAAAGTGGGCCCTTAATGAACTGAAGCCAACCAAACGTATATATTTTGAGTTAAATGAGACGCATTCGAGACCTCAAATCGTAATCCCAAGTCCGATAAACGTTTAATGTAGATAGATAAGAAGATTTATTAAGAATTTATCCCTGATTATAAAAATGACACAGTAAATATATTTACTTACACACAATAGTATGCGCCTTAAGGAAAAAATGCAAAACAAAATGGCAGGTAAAATTATAGCCACAAAATCCATTACAATAATATCGCAGTATCCAGATATTTGAAGATCGATGTTAACCGCCAACACTAGCCGCCGACGGATCTATGCGCGCCATTTCATTCCTGCCAAATCTCACTGACACAAGTCACAGAGTAAAACAGAAAGCGAGGGCAGAGACACTGCACAGTTTTTTTAGTAGTTACAAATAAAGCCAGCTATAAAATAGTCATCGATACCTAAATATAATTAATAAAGGAAGCTGTTATGACTTCGACGTCCGTTTTAAGAGATTGTACAGGTTTCACGATGAATATAACATATTACGCGATAGAATCAAACAGATTAACAACACAACTGTCGTTTGGGGCATATAGAATAACCATTTTTTTATAGCCGACACAGAGCAGATGAGTGATCTGATGCAAATGCTCGGCGAATTAATTAGAACTAAGTATTATTTATTTATTTTTATTATTGTGTCCATCATGAATCACTAGCATCAGGGCCACTGATTTGTCCAAGGCCCATTTTAGTGAGGGAGACAATGTTTTTCATGATAGTCCAATTAGGAGAATAATAAATGAGTATCGTACAAAAATAAAGTTAATTTAAATTCTGGTAGAGTGATATATAATATGAGGTAAATACCGAAACTTCTTATTTTTTAGGTGCCATTGTCAACATAAACAAACATAATGATCGAAACGAAATGTCGGTTATAAAAAGTGACTTTTTATTTATTTAGTATATATAAGCTTTTAGTACTAGTGGGGTCGTTACGAATTTTTCTGCATTATTATCAGTTTTATTTATTTACCATTTGGCTTCATATGACGCAATAGCTTCTAATTTGAGTCCGATAGGTCTCATTTATTATTATTTAATGCTTAATAAAATTTCCTCCAATTTATTTTAATTAGCGCGCCCCGCCCAAAGTTTATGACTTGGCCAGAGGAAACGATCGACTGTTGTTCTTTGTAATGAAGGAAAGACAAGTTTATTTTTCCGGGATGTGAAGATTTGAAAGAAGAATCGACGATGTTTTGTATAAAAAAATAATATTTTATTCCACACTAAACGTAATTCTCTGAATTTGACATGTATTCAATGTAATTTATATCTTATTTTATATAACAGACATTTTATGTTCCGCACTAAAATAAGTAACACCTAATGCTTAAGTTTTTTTTTATTTTTATCTGTGCTAAATATCTACGTGACATTTTTAGAGCGGTAAATTGTTTCGAGCGGGTTTTGTATTCCATTTTCAAATCCTCGTTGTCAACGTGTTTTGTAATGCTGTCTTTGACATCTTTCTTCATACTTTTTACAAATTTACTTTTTTAATAATTAAAGGCGAGATTTATTTTTACTATTTTAAATATGGAATTACGTCTAATACATTTCTCCTACATACCTTCGCCATAACTGACAAACTCCAATACCCTTTTAACTGAAAAAAAAACTAGGCATACTTTAAAATTTTATTCATATTGAGAAACCATACATAAATCAGTTCTGTTCTCAACTGTACCATAAAGAGGATTTATCGGCGTTGCGTGCGAAAACAATCCAAAACGCGAATTTATTCGGCACATTATTTATTTGTTTATTCTGTGGCCACGTTGCGTGTTGTTTTAAATTACACAGGCTATAAAAGCACGTCGCATCCTGTTTAATACTACCTAGTAGTTAGTGACTCCATTAATGTCCTATACTACTGAGCCCCGCTAATCAGCTAGGTAGGTGAATTAGGAGGACTAGATACTGACCACGCTTCCCCAATACGGTCTCTGCTCCAATACCAGGTTGGGATGAGCCTGGCGTTTACATTAACAAGTGACGAAAGTTTTTTAAGTCACCCAAAATGTTCTGGCCTTAATAAATATATAAGAGTACTATAAGTAAAAAATATTGATTATAGAATCTACAATAATCAAATATATGCATATATTTCAAACTATTAATCATAAACGGGCGACTTGTGACGTTGTCCCAAATAAAACTTCTTCAGTAGGTACGTAATAATATTCCTTATACCTAAATTTCGTATAAAAATAATAACATGTTTTTCTTAAAGTCTTAAATTAACATGCTCCTGCCATAACGGAACGCGTGAAACGGAACGCATCCAACAATGGCGGCAATTAATGCGTTTTTAAAAAAAGAATCGAAACTCCCGCCATTACCCGTCAAACGTTGAAACACATCACGATGCATCTTATCCTCGCAGTTGGCGACCGATCACGTTCCGTGCATTATTTTGATGAATACGCATACCTGACCTGCCCTCTTCTTAACGTGTATGGAAACAATAGTACAGCATTGCGCTAAAGTCGAGAATTGTAATGAAAGGAACTCCTTTGTTAGTGTGAGGTAACCTGCGCTTACATGCTTATATGATGTAAAACTGTTTCAAAGACTTCCCTTGTTGGATTGTTTTATCTATGCTTTAAAGGAATTCAGCAAAATGGTATATTTAAGTACAGAATAGTATGAAGGTATGTTAGGTTATTCATGGTAATGTTGGTTACAAGATAAAACTTATATAAAATTCAACCTACCAATTAGCTTGTGGATATCATAGGAAAATATCGAGATATGTCAGAAAATTTTAAAAAGACTGATATTAATAACTAAGAAAGAATGTATTTTTGAAAACTATCAATAGGGCAAATAATATTAATGTTCTTCTAAAGTCTTACCACTGCTTCTTATCGCAGTATTATCATTATAATAGATGGTATTATATCGTATATTTTTATAAACCTCGAATAATACTGCACTAGTAGTAATGCTTCTCAAATATTAGAATAAATAATGGCCATGCATTAAAACCATACATTTACATGTAAAAAAATATTGTCAAATAAATGTATGAGCGCAATAATTAGTTAAATGCTTTTAAATGCTTTTATCTGATAGTTACATTTATACTTGTAGAGAATCTAACCTGGGTTTTTTTACTCAATAGTTTTTACTATGCTGCGAAATTTAACTTATGAATACTATGTATATTTCAAATTAACAATGTCATAAAAGAAATAAAAATAACACCGAAAACACTGGCAACATTTCCACAATTTAAAATATTACAAAAATGAATTACGAAATTAATCTTATCCTTTCTTCGCTTAAAAGAAAAATTCCATCCAAGATTTGGAAAATGGAAAATTTGTAACAAAAAATAAATAAGTCTGTTCCATTCAGAGTCGGAACACAGAACACTTTTGTGTATACAAAATGATAAAAAGAAAATGGAAGGTCCGATTCATCCTGCCACTCGTTGGCAGCGGGATTCTATTCAGCAACAACTTATTAAATAAATTAACCGCAAGTTGGCAGAAAAGGGAAAACTAAGCGGTTCTCTCATTTACTCACGGACAAAGCGGGTTCCTTAAAACCAGGCTCCATTCTGTTCCGCATTCAGTGTGGACTGTTGCGAAGAAAGCCCGCAAAAATAATTGGAAAGTGACGGGAACAAGCCAGCGGTTAGTGTTGTGCTGGCTAATATCGATAGTTTCATGGGACTATGCAGAAAAATGTACATAACCTATTTTTTTCCATACAATTTAAACGAAGCTTGTTTTTGATTGATACAATTGTTGTTATATTTTTAATTAATCCAATATTTGAGTAATTAATGATATCTCTTTTGTTTTAGTTGTTATAGAAAGTAATAAGTTGATAAATCATTATTGTACTATTTGTCACTTCTTTTTAAACGTTCCACCGCCTGATAATTTATCGCTGGAGGCTCATTTTCATCTTGATATAGACATTTTTTGACAAAAGGAACCCATAAAGTTGGTCAATAAAATTTAACTTCAACTTAAGGGGAACGTGTGAAATGAGTTTTAAATTCCGAATTTAAGTAGACCATTAAAACACTTTACTGGTCAATAATACGTAGTAAGATTATCAGTTTCGTATTTATTCATTTTGATATTTTGGGCTAAACTAAGACGTAAAAATTTGTCACACATTTAAAAGGCTAACGGTGTATCTAAGTATCTAAGATCTAAGATCATCGACAAAGTCTTACATCCCATCACATCCCTATAGCCTGAGGAACGGCCCACATTCCCGCCTTCCCTGTATTGTGTCCGCACCAGCCTTTATTACCCCCATAGAAAACTGTGAA
This sequence comes from Asbolis capucinus, assembly GCA_018249125.1. Taxonomy (NCBI): domain Eukaryota; kingdom Metazoa; phylum Arthropoda; class Insecta; order Lepidoptera; family Hesperiidae; genus Asbolis; species Asbolis capucinus. Next base: position 10,980 of record DWJZ01003797.1, on the reverse strand, counting down.
AGCCCTGGCATTTGTGCGAAGCCTGAATGGAACTGACAAGCAGCCTGGTTTCAGCGATTTTGTTCCGGTTTCAGGATTCGCTGTAAACAGTTCTATAGAAACAGAATAGAAGTGGCTACATATACTAAATTCAAATTCTATTATTTGAGTTAAGAAACTTGTAACAGTAAATAGAATGCTGCGTAACTAAAGGGTGAATAATAATTGAGAAATTTACATTATTTGAACTGAAAACTATGATGGTTAGTGAATAAAAATCTAAAGATTAAAAAATAACAGATAAATTATTCTAATATTTGAAACCGGAATATATGTATATCAAAAATATTTTTCTTATGAGGTAGAAACTTTAGAGATCTAAAAATATATATACGTATGGAGGGTATACGGATTTTAATCAATAAATGAAGAATTATTAGTTAACACTGTTAGGCACCAACAATGAATTCGATATATGGTATGAGAAATAAGAAAAAACATATAACAGTCCAACAATCAAAGCCGGGGAACCCAAGACAGACAATAGACAGATCGTGAGTACCCGTTTGCATTAAAATGTTTAGTGTCCGCGACGATATTAGTCTAAAAACATATACCAAGACAGTTGCTTCCAAAATAAACCGGTTATATTTTCTACCGGTTTCAAAATTCTTTTCACCCGAATACCGGTACGAGCTATTCAAGCGGGTCTATTCGTCGCGGGTTTTGTATCGGTAAATGAGTTTCGTTTGTGGAAAGGTTAATTCGCTTTTCAATTGGATTTGTTAGCCCCTTGACGTGAAAAGCTTTGGATTGCGAGCGTTTCCATCAATACTATGTAATTATTGATAATTTCTTTGTGTTATTATTATTCTTCTTTTCTTCTCCTTCAATTTCTTACCTTGCTATCTTTCTTTTTGTTTATCTATTTATCTATATCAACTCAAGTAGTATTTATGTCATAATATCCTTAATTACATACGTCATAGTATCTAATAGCTATAAATCAGGACTTCTGCTTTTTCTTCGTATTTTTGTAACTCTCCCTTCCATTTTTCTTTGGTAATCCATCTTCAATAATGTTTTAATGATTTTGAAGTAGGTTCGTTTTGATTAATTCCATGACGTGCAAAGTTCCGATTTTCTTTGACTTCCCCGTGCTTTCACATCTTGCAAGATGCGGGTTCTTGTCGTGGAACCTCAATCTCGGTGCAAAATCAACGTTTGTTCATAAATGATGTTGATCCCTTAACATCAATAGATCTTTAATGACAATTTATCACTTTCGATCATCATAACCATAACGTTGTACTATATTACTTCTTAAGTACCACTACTAATTTGAAAATAAAAAATGCCTCGAGTGAAATGAAAAATAAGACATGACGCAAGCATTTGTATAATGTAAATAAAATGTATTTTAACGTTAATTAACGCCTCCCAAACAAGAATAATGAGAATAACTGTTAAATTAGTTATGGCGTCGTCTACTACTCAACGCAACGGTTCACAATTTTCCTTACAAAACTTTTCCTGACTCCTTCGTGTAACTAAGCGTACACTATTTAATTATGAAACACCCCCCTCCTCCCCCTCTGCCTCCACAAAGGGTCTGAAAATATAATTTTCTCAAAGATTTCTTTCAGATTTGAAATATCTGTAATACTTTTTTATACCATTATTACCATTAAGAATATCTAACGTAAATTAATTAACTATATGAATATATTCAATATTAGGGGGTACTTCTAAATAATCTTTAACCTTAATGAAAATGAAACATACAAGCTGTGAAACTCTTGGTTTCAAAACCGAGCAACTTTGTGCAAGATAAACAATGATGGAATAAACAGTAGACCTCTTCAGTAATGAAGACAAATCTATTATTTCAATTCAATCAAAAAAAATCTAACCTTTGAACTAGTTTTTAACTGAAAACCAACCTTATGCCCAATCTTAAAGAGTGTTAAGAATAAAACAAATTTTACAGCACTAACGTCCACGTCGAGAAAGGATAGACACCATTTATTTTCTAATGGCTTCAGTTCAGGCAAATAATCTTCTTGTTGACTACACCCCACGACTTCACCTTTGTCGCATGGTAGCGACTTGGCTTAATGGCTGCATTATCTGCCCGCTATTAAGGCCTGATTGCGGTATGTCACATGCCTGTATTTTATAGCATATCGACAATATATGAACCTTTGTTTATTCTGTTTAATATATTGTATCTTTGATTATCAAAGTATTCGACGTAACATTTATGAGTGACTAGTTTTACCATTTCCACGTATAACAGTTTTTAAAAACACTACTTCATATTTCAAAAACACTAGTACAAATATGAACAACTTATCATCCTCGATTTTGACGATCTTCCGAACAAACTTTGATTCCTTTTCTCAACAAATTCAAGCATTTTTGGCAATAACAAGAGCGGCCTTTTTACTTTCATTAAAATACGGTTCGGTGATTTAAGTATTACTTTCATTTATATTTACTTATACTGTTAGTAAGGAATACTTAGTGAAATGGGCGTGACCAAAGTTCAGACAGCTGTCGACCTGTTTCTCATCAATCGCCTCAACGTCCTTGCCTCGCATTCCTCAATACTGAGGATCGTAGTTCCCATCATGGAATTCGTTCAAAGTCTATGTATTAAATATTTTCGTAAGTTTCCGTGTATTAATGCAGTCAATCCTATAGCAATATTAATAAAAGCTTGCATAATTGATGGCTTGTTAGGTTGCGCGTTTTCACTATATTACTGTGAAGAGGTGAAATACGATGTTTGTTTAGATTAGTCGAATCGATTTAAGCGTTCCATATCTATTTAAATAAACCTGTCTTCTTTACCTTGCTCCAGTGTGAATAGTAGGGCACACCTAGGTTTCCCGAAACACAGCAATTGCCAACCAGATTCAACATCAATCGTTTTCTAACCCTTCAATAAGTGATAGTAACATGTATATCCGTACATAATTATCATGTCAAAGTGTGAATGCATGCTTGAATAAACTCAGAATTGAACAAGTTAATTCAACCATCGTCATTCGCTAAAGATACAATCTACACGACACGATATTAACGATAAATATGTTTCACGCCTCGTTGGTACTTAATATAGTACTTAATATAACATTCGGTGCTAATAGTTCGGCGGCTTGTTTCGACCCTTACTGATCAAGCGAGTTAAGCAACAGCGGGCTCGATCGTAGCAAAAACGTCTTGAGCGTTTCTATGTTTCGAATGGCATGGAAATCTTTGCCGTTGCTTATCGTTCGACAGCAGTTGTTCAGCCATGGCAGAAAACTTCGGATGGTATTAATATTTACTACAATGGAACAGCTTAAACCCATAATGATCCAGTACTGAACACGGCCTTTTCCTCCTAATCAAGAACACCTAGAGCATGCGTCGCCATACTGGTCCATCACAGTTGCCACCTATCTACTTTCCATATAGTTTTTTCCTGGTCCATCCTATTCAGTCCAGTGCATCCTGGAGTTAATCTTTGCAGTTCAGGCACAAATCACAATGCTATGAGCGATTGTGATGCCATTTTATTTCTGTCAACTGCGTATATATAAACTGGCAATTCAAAAACTGATTATAAACTCAAAAACAAATCACAAACTTACAGGTGTTAACCAAACTCATGACGCTCCGAGTAATTGATTTAAATAATCATATGCAAGTTAATCGTGAATCTCGATATGTCGATTGACAGCACTATTAAGTCCAAACCGTTCAGTCACTGATTGAAAGAACGACCATAGATCATTCATTCACTCAATATTTGCGTATTGAAAGCGACCACTTACGTGTTCTACACAAATTAAAAGCACGACTCAAAGATTATCTTAACTAGAATTTTAATGTACTTCGAAGCGAGTTACCAATAGTGATGTAATACTGGTAAAAATAACTTTGTTAACATTATTGCGAACACACTGGTTTATGTTAAAAAAAATTATCATAAATCCTACTATTATTTGTTATACAGTTAGTGTAATTAATAACATTAATCACACAAAATTATTTGTTTGTGTAAACGTAGCAAAAACTTTGTAACATTCGCGCAAATCTTATTTATTGCTGCAATTAAAACATTATAATATTTTTGAGGGCCTTGAAAAAGATGAAATAGTAATTTATTTATAATTTTAGTTGCGTTAAACTTTTTTGTGTATAATTGCCACGATATTATCGATAAGTACATATGTATTGCGCAGCACTAAAGACTAGGAAATTATAAAATGTAGGATTAAGAGGTGAAATTGCAAAATTTAACGCCTGTGTTACTTACTCTCAAACGGGGTGAAAGAAAATTTTATAGGAAAAAGCTGGCTGGCGTATATATTAATAGCCCATGATTGAGCAAGGGTATCTCCTCATAACTGCTTACAGCTTATTACAGGATTGTTAAGTGCTGGAAGTTTTTAAGGCCCTCGACATGGCTTACAGACATTTAGCGATAAAAACACGATCCGACTGTCTTAACGAGCCCTCCGAAACACGAAAGTGCTTAAGTTTTTTCCACTAGTAACAAACCTGTTTCCGAAAGCCCGTCATTCTGAAATACGTTCAGCCTACCATGCCGATCTATGAGCCAAAAATACCTACCCATATCAACATTTCTATTCCAATCACGTGCTCTCATTCGCCTTTTAAAGCCCAGTATTGTTAACCCAAGATTAATATACCCGGATAGACACCACACAGACATGCGCAGAAAACTGTTAACACGAATATCAGACGAATGAAAGGAAATCTCGACCACAAAGCCATACCCATTTCCACGGAGCATTGTGCCAGAACGCAACAGAACGATGCTTCCGTCCCGCTCTCACAAAGACGCCGGCGAACGATGCGCAAAAGAGATAGGCATCACACAATAGACAATTGTTATCCCCACCGAAACTCCGCACTGCCCTAGTGAAATCTATTCCAGCGAATTTGAAAGGTGATAGTATTGAAATGGGTGGCATAAGGTCGAGAATCGCTTGCAGTTGTATGTAGAGTAACGTAGCCAATAATTTGATTCGGCCTTTATCATTGGGAAAACAATGGGTCGTGTTGGTAGGTGTTTACTTTGGAAACTGATACTGGCTTGAAACGGTAGGCGTGTATGAAAATCGTGAGATTGCTACATATCTATAGGGAACAAAAGACATTAGGTTTATTTATGTTTTAAGCTTATATCTTCGCAGTACTAAACAGTTTAAAGTCAAGCGAATACCCACAATTTTACTACCGATATTTTTATATTATTAAATTACATTTCAAAATTGAATTTATTTGTTTGTCGGTTAGGATATTGGAATGAGAGAAAAAGAAAATTAGTAACGTGTGCACCAACGATATAGTGAACGATTTGGAATTATAAGATTTCATGAATTTGATATTTGGTGAATTACGTTCAAGGTTGAATTATAAATAGAATTTACTGTTATATCGATTTACGAACATTTAAAAGTTTTTTTACAATACAAGTGATTTTGCTATTGAGTACGTGGCTCTCCTCTTATCAGAGGCCTAAATCATACTCCACCACGCGTAAAGCAACCTCCTGGACGGATTGGAAGCGGTGTTTATGGTCAAATCAAGGGTCGGAATTAACTATGCTACCCGAAGGTCTTTGAAATCTGACCAACGACTCGTCTCCACGCACTCTCGCAAGAATTTTGCCAGCTTTTAGTGGTTATTCTACCTCCTATGACCGCGCCCCCTATTGCTTAAATCAGTTCAGCAAGGCAAACTTACCTGGGAAACTCACAATGCTTTGAGTATAGGCCATGGTCCAACAACTATTGGACTTTAATTTTCTCTTTTAGAATTTCATGGAGTAGGAGTCTAAGGAATGTAGATATCCTATCACCTATGCAAGTGATAACACGTACAGACGAACGAAATATTAATACACGGAATAATGCTTGTATTGGTAGCGCGTGTTAGTGTCTTTTATGGTAAAGGTGGATGCAGACTGAATTTAGGTCCTGTTCCAGCTTCAATACAATTGGCTATCTCTGCTTAATAAAAGTTTATTGAATTTATTATAATTTTGTAATTGTAATTTATTGATATTGTAATTTAATTTTAATTTTGCTTGTAATTAGATATAATTAGATTAATAACTATGCATGTTATATGCACCTATAATTGAAGTAGCACTAAACTTAACATTATGATTTGCCTGTATTTTATATAAGGTACGTTTAATTGTATACTTTGTTGGTGCATTTAAAATAAATAAATAAATACTGCACCATAATAATAATGTATACACACACATCTATACAACTCATAAACATACATTATCACCAACTTACATAGTAATTGGATTAAAAACATGATCCTCACCCATAAATAGCGCAGAGTAATTAAAAACTAACATTTTTTTCTTTTTCTTTCACGTAACAGATATTAAAATTAAACGTATCTTGTGATTCACTCATAGGCAGTGCGGTTTTTTAAACGTCAAACGGTTTTAAATCAAAAAATGTCGCCTGTCCAAGTCATACACGTTTCTTTCACAACTAATTGGTGTGACACTCTAGCCTCTGAAACCCGGGAACATATTTTTTTCACGTTTGAGCGCATTTAAAAGGCGAAACTTGTTGACATGTGATTTAGTCGCAGTTTTAATGTAAACTACAAGTTTTGGTTTATGCAGCAGTTGGAGATATCGTGTAATGTGTAAAGATATGTTTTGATGTGCTCGGTAGTGATAGGTGACGGTTTGGGCGTTGGTATTTGGAATTGAAGGTTCTGGTCCTGCTTGAAAGCCTAACTTATAAAGTTAGTAGAAGACAATTATCACTTTGCGTCGGTAAAGCGAAACATCACAAGAAATCCTGCACTCCTTTTTCCCTTCGAAAGTATAAAGACCTTGAAGTTGTGTCCTACATCAGGAAATGGCCAGCGTCATAGACAGTACCTAGGTATATCCCTAACATTGTGATAGGACTCAAGCCCAGCAGTGGGACTGTTCTAGGCTGCAAGCTGTTTTTTAGCAAAATAAATGCTAGTACCCTAGTGTTTTGTGTACGGCTAAGGGGGCAACAGTGGATCCGGTGGAAGGAATGGGTACCCACGTGTGACACAAGTGTTATAAACGATTCCGTGCCTCAGAGAGGACGTAAAGCAGTTGTTCTCGGATATTATTGTCGTAGATTGGAGAAATTATTTTGTATCGCTGTCGTTTATTAAAAAAACCGTTGCCAATTAACTAACTATGCAATTCTAGTAAGAGTAATCCATTCTTGTAATAAAAGTACCTAACTATTTCCATAAGAAAAGTAGTTATTCATGTACCTACAAGCATATAATCATTCATACGTTACACATCATTAAAAGGAAAAGTCAGTACCGTCAAATACAAAGATAAAAATGCCCACCCTGTTAATTTATTTGTCTTTAATTTTTAAAAACAGAACACGGGAGCGAACCAATGAGACGCATCCCTCGACTGATTGTCAATTAGCGACATCAAACGGGCTTTTTGCGAATTAAGCGCTTGCTTGTGTTCATTTTTTGTCCGGCTGCCGACGAGTACGGACGTTTCATGCGTTTTTCCGTTTCGATGTTTCATTTTCATATTTCCGTTTGTCTGGTCGTCAGAGGGAGGTTACAATGTGGGGTGTTTGATGTAGTTATCAACGCACTCTCCCCATTTATATTCTGATTAATTTGAATGAGTGCCCTCGCAGGGATTCAAGTATTTTTGTTTATACAATCTGATATCGTCCACCTTCTTTGAGTCAAATGATTCTCATCGTGAGTTATTTTAAAAGGTTTATTAATGTTGTTAGCGCTCATTAGTCGTCTGATTTCATAAAATATAATTTACTGCAGTAAATGTTCATGTTCATAAACGGATCATTATAATAAATTCTCTTTCATAAAATAACGAAACCACAAATTACATGTGAATAGCATAAAAGACAATGCGCGCATATCATTCAACATTCGATCATATAGAACGAATGGATTTATAAAAGGGAGAACAGTGCGAGAATTTTCCTTACATAACCTATGCTTTTGAAATTACAGCCTACACATAATCCGCACAACCAATCGAAACGTACCTGAACCTAAACAAACCTGTCTGGCTGGAGAAAACAACGAATACCGATTGAAAAAAAAATCCAGCTAGTATCGAACGCCTATTTCGAATGGATCCGGAGCGCAGTCAACAAAGGGACGTTCTGTATTTGAAAAAAGCGCGCGAATGCGAACGTGAGGCCGCCATTAGCCGTTCCCATTTGCAGCGCATCTATAGCTGCCTCTTCAATCTGTCAGGGATGTTGTGGGGTTTGTTATCGCAACCGAAGCACACTAAACTGAAAGGAATATCCGAAACCGAAATAAGTAAATGTTAGAAATATATTTTGTGGATTTTAGCACCGACATGACATATTCATACAAACAATTTTATCAACTTTTGAACAGAAAATAAAATAAGTAGGTGCAAGTATCATTTATTTCGCAATGTTAATAATGTTTGTTCTATATTATCAGGCATATATCCGAATATGCTGATAACTATAACAATAATATAATTACCTATTGAGTAATGATATATTATTTATAAGTTGTATTTCAATGTATCTACATGTATCTGTAAATACTAGACTTTACATTACCATTTAAAACTCAGAGATAAGTTTTGCTATTTCATGACATTAAAGGACGAAAGAAAAAATAACTTTTTAGAAACTAGCACTTGCATCTTACCACGTCATCCCAAAGAGGATTACGTTTGTTTTTTATATGTAACCGTTTCTTTTATATCATTCTGATGATTTGTGTAATATTAAGATATAACTGTAGCTATTGATTTAAACCTAACTTTAAAATGCAAATAATTATTTAATTGCATATGTAGGTTACCTGCGCAATAAACTCACTCAAAAGAACGAAAAAATAACTTATTCCGTAGAGTAAGGTGAGTACACGAAAACTTTAACGAAACTAGTTATTTTCAGTTATCCTATCCGTATCCATCACGTCGTATCCCTAACTGATCTGTACCGTCAACAATTACAGGGCTGACTGCGAGTGTAACGGTAAAGGAAACAAGAATGTAGCGATTTTGCGACTTATCTGTGGGTCTTTTGTAAACGAACGTGTCGCGTATCTTTTGATAGGATCGTATTGTGGTCTTGAACAAGCGGCAGCGAACTATGAAACTACGTTTTCAGCGCTGTTTTTGAGGTCGAGAGAAAAGCCTTTTTTGTTTTGCAATGCTGAGTTATTGTGCTTTACTGAATTGTTTTGCTCAAATATACGAGCTGAATTACAATGGTTTTCTGTGTTTAAGCTGAAAAATATTCACTAAAATTTACTGATTCTACCCTTAGCCCCCTCCATGTTAACATTGTTATTGTTTTTTTAATTAACAAAACTATTAAACATTTTTTATACAATGATTGAGACAACTAAAGATCATAATTAACACTGCCCAAGATAAAGATATGAGGACACCGGTTGTATATCAGTAAATAACGCAATAAAAGAGCCATACTTCACCACACACATAATTGAAGGATGGTGACGAAACATTTTCCATTAGTCATAATAATTTCTTACCATTATGTCGGATAAACTTTGTCATAAGTAAAAAAAAAAAGAAAAAAAACGCAAAAAAAATTAAAAAATCTCAGTTGCAGGCAACCCTATCCTATGTGATTGAGTGTTCGCGTTTTTATCGATGATTCATTAGTATGAGAGAGTCTTTGTTGCGCGCCCTAACATACACCAATGTATATACCTGCTCGTATTCATGAAAATTGATATGAGATGAAAGGATTTCACTCGCATTGTATTTGCGATCCGAATTAAAGACAAATTGCACGCTGAAAGCTATCAGTGATATCGGTAGCGGTGTTAACAAAGACATACATTTTTATGTAACGTTTTGTAGGATTTCTAGGACGTTCTAAATGTAAAGGGCTATATTCTACAGAAGATAGAATAATAAGATAAGTTTTACAGAAAATAAAGGAGTTGGACAGATTCTATAGAAGGCAGAGAAGTTTAACTACAACAAAAGGGGTGAAAACTGATTCTCAATATAGACAGGTAGAGATCAAAAAGTTTCCACAGAAGACAGAGGAATACTAAACAGAAGATAGAGGGATAGAAGGACGTCTCGGGAAAAAGGAACGCAGGGCGCCCTAGACCAGGTGGACATGAAGAAGATGACATGAAGAAGACAGCGGGCACCGCTAGATTTAAAAGGGCCAGCACCGGTCAGAGTGGTGCAGATTAGGAGAAGCCATATCGGACAATGGACATCTAAAGGCTGATCGATGGGTGGATGGATGAATATCCATCCATCCATCTATCCAGATAGACCAGACTCTATAAAATAAACAGCGGTAGATTTCGCAGAAAGTAACAGAGACTCGATGCTCTGGAAAGACTAGAGAGGTACTGATTTTACTGAAGATAGCATCGTAGTAAAGTATGATTGAAAGTAATTCTCTACCACCAAGCCTTTTAGGAAGTTTAGTTACAATTTGCAACATTATCATTTGTAAGTTACAACACTTGTAAAGTTAACTGTGAAACATTTTGTTCTTCAACCGAGCTTCCGAACTGCAATTGGCGGGGTCCGTCTGTTTGTGCTGCAAATGAAGTTAGTTCCGCGTCGATTGAACCGGAGAGGTTGGTACGTCCAAGTTTAAAGAACCCTCTCTACAGTTCAAATTCGATTTAAGCCTTTATGTTGCCTCTTATTGTTTGAGAGCTTTGGGGGCCAAGAGGATTACGCGGGTCATCCTGAGTTTCAAATGAAACAGATTTTTTTTTACATTATCTCAACTCATCAGGGCCCACTATTGAGCAAGGGTCTCTTCTCTGAATGAGACGGTTAAGGCCATAGGCCACCAAGTTGGCCAAGTGCGGATTGGCAGATTTCACACACCTTTGAGTTTTCCAAACTCCCCGGCATGCAGGTTTCCTCACGATGTTTTCCTTCACCGTTATAGCGAG
>DWJZ01003796.1:0-16370 GCA_018249125.1 Asbolis capucinus | reverse complement strand
CAAAGTGCATTTTTCCTGTACATTGAATATTTTTTTTATTTTGATGAGGGACTCTAATATCGAGATAGAGCACGAAAATATATTTTTTGGCACTATTGTTTGTCAGACATACAAACGTCTGTCGGAACTCACATCACGTGAATACCCACGAACCGATTTCGACGAAACTCTGTAAGGTTATTACTTATATCCCCGAATAACGCTTAGGATACTTTTTATTCCGAATGATTCTCGGGTTTACGAGTACTTGGAATAGGAGAAGAAAGTTTGCTTGGGAATTTTCTTAAATGTCAACCGATTTACTTAAAATTTGCAACAAAAATGCCTTATTTAAATTAATGAAATACATATTTCTCAGTTTTTTTTTTATATTTTGTTATGAAAAGAAAAAAAGGCAAAATAATGTGAATATTTTGAAATTTTCGATACAAGCTCAAGGATGATACACACGTATCTGTGTTTACCTTGAATTTGAAATTTACATATCTTTAATATAATACCTTCAATATAAATTCAGCGTTTATTTGATTTCATCCTATAAAGGAGAGGATAGGGGGGTGAAAGTTTGTACTAAAATACCTCTCAATATTATGTAGTATTTCTTTTTGGAATCACTATAAATCTCGAGAAATATTTTAGAAATTAGGGTACTTTTCATCCCTAATTATAACAGGGTTCTCTTTGGATACGAGATGAAAGTTTGTATAGGATTTTTGGTCCACTGGTAAAACAATGTACGTGTGTAAGCGAAGATAAAATAAAGAAAGATGGAAGAATATTACAATGAAGGTCGTTCCTGCTACATAATTATCCCCGTAATTTACCCATGAATTAGTTACTATTTTATATTGATAAACTGTAAAATTTAATAAATAATTAAAAAATATTTAACTTCAATTAATTAACTCGGAATTATGAAATATTTTGGAATTTTTGGGGCGTACAAATTTTTTTCAGGCTCATTGGCAGTAAGGCCATTTAACAGAACGACCTATAAACAACTGTAAACGCCAAATATTTCCATTAGCTTCATAAATATTAGTATTTTTTTCTAAATTGTAAGAATGTTTTTTATTTACGTTTTTCAAAATTGTTAGTGTCAATTAAATCTCGTTTTTTTTGTTCCCTAATCCGATTTTAAATATACTTGTCTTCTACTAACACCCAGGCATGGTGTTAGTGTAAAATATGACATGGCGCGTTTTGAACCATATTTAAAAAAGTATCGTTTTACATTTCCAATAAAAAGTATTTTTGGTCACTTCTTTTTTGGGGCACGCTAATCCTAAAAGTGGTGACTTCATAAAAGGACTAAGACTTCATTAAAATTTTTTTCAATGACATAGGGTATTTTGCGAAAATTTCTTTGGGTACATGTGGGAGTTGTAGTGGGTAGAGATCAAAATTATCTACCCTCTCTTTAGTTGGTTAAAATAGTAAAGGCGAAATCATTATTGAAAATTTTAGTTACAAATGTATAAAAGACGTGATTTCTATGTAAAAGATTTATAATGAATTCGTTATAATTTAATTAATATAAAAATTTAAATTTTAATTAGTACAAAAATTAAAATAAAGTAAAAGTTTAATTAGTATTACTATGAAACATTTCGTTTTTATTTACTTGTCAATATAGTATTTTTGTTTCCGAAACTTGACTATTAATTTTACTAATAACAACTACGACAATAAAGGTAAAAATAATAACGAATAACATATATCACAGTATTATTACTTACCCCGATGCATTATTCAAATTAATCTACTAATTCCGAGTAGTATGATGCAATTCATTACTATTATTATTGAAGAATACAATATTGTGGGATGCAATAGTAATAAACAATACATTCATGCATAAACAGAGTAGCCTGTAGCATTAACTACTGCTCTATTTCTAATTAAATAGTTCACTGTAATTTCTGTTTAATTACGGAATTAATGACTCATATAAGTAGACTACGACCTTCTGTAACCTACTAACTGTAATATCATGCAAAAATCGTACTCGTACATGCAAAAATATCTACTATTTTACATCTCAACACTTTTAATTCGAGTAAACACTGAGCTCTTGCCACTGTCTCTTAGCGCTCTCTTATTAAAGGATTACTCGCTATACGATATAGCGCTAATAATATAGAGCAACATCGTGTAGGTTGATAAGCCTATATAATAATACTGAGCTAAGAAATGGGGGTAGGCCCTTGAGGACATTAATAAAAATAGCCGGAAAAATATAGTAAATTTATTAACGTAATAAACAAAAAAGAAAATGTATACTTATACATGCAAACGATTCTATTCTACATAAATATCACACGTGCAATATGCTAAAAACCAGATTTGGTCGGTCGGCAATCGCTCGGCAAAATATTTTTCTTTAATCTTTGGCCAAAGATTACGCTGAGCCAATTTCGCTATGCTATATCGCTTTATTATTAACAAAAAGTAAAGGAATTAAAATTTAAACATTAAATATGATAATTAAATAGGCAATATTAGTAGTTTCACTCATAGCGGGACTCACATTATGCCTTGGTGACCACGAGTTGCACATCAAAGAAGCATCCTCCAGAATACGACTCTGCAAAAGAAAATGTTTATAATACTGTAACGTATGTATTAACTTGTTTTCGCGTACATGAGCCAGTATTAGGACAGCAATCTGTGTTTTGTCGATATTTCACGTTCATACTTAATACTTCCAACACATGCAGTAAAAGAATACCGAGAATTCCGAAAATATTTTTCGAATAAAAATTTCGTGTTGGATTTTTTCTGTTATGTGTATGTTTTAATGAATGTATTAACGAATATCGCGAGTTTTTTGTGAATCTTATCGCGTAGCCATTAATAAATATAAATACATAACTTATGTGTTTAGAACCTATCATTCAAAACTTCTAGTTGTCAAATTTATTTAGAAAAGTTGATACCCATTAGTTACATCTTTTAAGAACCTACGTATATAAAACGTAATTAATTATTAATACATGTTTTTATTATTATAATCGTATGAGATAGTGCGATTTTTTTATTTTATTGGTTGATATTTTAAATGAAAGCTTAAATTTATTAAATATTTAGGACGTATTATTATTTACATTGTATACAGCAGTCACCTACATTAAAAAAATGCTAGAGTTATGAAACATTTGAAAGAGTCATAATCACGTACAGTATCAGAACTGGTCCTTAAAAGTATCTAATAAAAACCCGACTGCGACAAGTAACCATAAAATAATTGGTGCTCTTTTTGTAAATTTTTATTAAAACAGCAAAACAACAAGTGGTCTTTTACCGATTTTTATTTGATTACCAAATTGGCTAAACTACATATATCACTCCCATTAGCGCGTGCCATAGAAATGGACAAACTTTCAAGTATAACACATCTCAACCCATCACGGCCCACTATTGGACAAGGGTCTCTTCTCTGAATTAGAAGGTTAAGGCCACGCTGGCCAAGTGCGGAACGGCAGACTGCACACACCTTTTGCAAACTCTCCGCTTGCAGGTTTCCGCACGATGTTTTCTTCAGCGTTATAGCGTGAGACATTTAAATGCTTAAAACGCACATAACTCCGAAAAGTCAGAAGTACGCGCGCTGGGATTCGAACCCGAAACCTCGAGTAAGGCGAATTCTTAACATCTTATCTTATCACAACTTTTACCGCCAAGCATAATACGCACGAAAAACGTTGCCCTGACGCAAAAAATGGTATCGAACAGTGTAATATGATAGACCGTTGTTTAATCCAGTCGAAATCGGTGTGTGCCGCTTAGATTAGAACATCGTTATAGTATCGTTTGTGTGACTGTGCTGGTCATTAGGACTACGGACCTCTGTGTCTTTAACAGCGCCATTACACGATAGGTTTATGTCCATGATCGACTAACTTACCGCCATTGAATGACCTATCGTCTAAACTATGGACTTTTTTCTTATTCATGTAATTTCAAACGTTACATTTTCAGTAACTATAGTCGCTTTTATTCAGCTTATGAGAGGATCAATTCGTTTCGTGATGGTTTTGACTGACGTTCACATGACTTTGTAATGGCTGCCCTACTTCGATGCAATAAGTTGTAGATAGAATAAAATATATCGGTTACAAAGTAATTTAATCGACGAACATTTAACAACCATTGTACCCTAACCTGTACGAGCCACGCCTACTTTAGATTGATGGATATTCACGAAGCCTAACGATTCGGTAAATATCATTTAACCTATATTTTTGTTTATTTCCTATTTTAATCAATTAACAGTTAATATTCTGACTTACTAACAGTCTTCAATAATATTTAGGCACGCAGGAATATGGAAATACATAAATTAAGGTGAAAAATGGACAAAATAAACAAATTATGCGATGATTATTAAATAAAATTGGAATACCAGAAAATTTGTTATATGATATCAAAATTTAATACAGAACTACGCATAGTAGTAACATCATATATACATACTTTATCAGACTAGCCGGTTGGTCTAGTGGTTAGCGGACCTGCTAGGCCGCAACGGTCGTGGGTTTTATTCCCAACCAGAGCAAACTTTTCTGTGATGTACAGGAATGTTTGTTCTCTGAGTCTGGGTTTAAAAATATTTATATAAAGTTTGTATATCTATAAATATATACGTATGCTTATCAGTTGTCTGATCACCATAGTACAAGCTAATGCTTAGTTTGGGGTCAGCTGGCCGTGTGAGAGTTATCCAAAGTTATTTATTTATGTTTCACATGTATATTATAAAATTACAAAACAAGCTTACTGTACTGCACCACCTTATTGTTTGTTGTTTCATTTATGCCACTGAAATGAATTGATGTCGAACTTTGTACGATATTTATAACAGAATATCATCTTTAACAAACGGTGTAATTTTGTTTTCAACCTGCCAATCATTTCTACAGACATTCCACTCATTGTAATTTTATGAAAGTTCACTTAATCCTTTTGTGTGTTACTCGGCTCAGGTAATCTATATCATATTTATGTCTACATATATACTTTTACTTGGTATTTTTAATAGAAAAGCTAGAATAGCTATAGCTATAGAACATTATAAGAACATTGGTATTTATTACATTGAATATCAATTGATTTTGGGATATTTTGTATATTTTTCAATATTTAAGTGATAATAAGAGTCCTAAATGATATATATACAAGTAGGCAAAGTCATTTTTTGAACTAGGTATCGACACTTTAGAGCCTATCTGAACTTAGGACATTGATTTAGGAAGTTAGAAAGCGAAGGTTTAGTTTGTTTGAGATTCGAACTCTACAATCTTATTTGTACGTATAGTCACAAACTTTCGCAATTATAATATACTAGGATACGTCCGCGGCTTCTCTCACGTTTTTTTTTTTTGCCATAAATAAGTTAGCGCTAGTCTACCATCCCACCTGATGGTAAGTGGCGATGAAGTCTTTGATGGTAAAGCGCACTAACTTAGTAGAAACCTATTAACTCTTAACTTGAAGATATTTACATTGTACTCGAACGGAAACATCAACGCGATGTACTTATTCCAGTCCGTCGCGGTACGGATGATAAAAGACTATAAAAACAGTGTACCGTTGATAAAAATAGCCTACGTGTTATTCCAAACTATAAACTATCCCTGTATCAAATTTCATCAAGATCCGTTCAGTATTTTTTGCATGGGGGAGTAACAAACATCCATCCTCCACAAACTTTCACATTAATTATGTAAGTAGGAAGCAGGATGTTCACTAGAAATTACACTATTTAATATAATATTCATATAAAAACTTCGTGTTAAGTTTAATATAATTTTGAAAATGATTCATTTACGTACCTACCCGAAAATAGTCAGTTGAAAATATGAGAGCGTCCAGAGCTGACTGTGACATCTTCCGCCCGACTCCGCTTCTAGTCGTATAAATAATTAATTCTTAGCCCTTTGCCGCGCCTGTTAAATGGCGTGACTAAATAAGGGAGGGTCGGTAGTCCCCCGCCGACCCTTCGAGCTCCCCCTCCTGGAGGCCGCTGAAAACTTTTAATACTGAACGTTTGTTTTGGGATAATTTCGTGTGGTGTACACTTGAGTTGGCTTACTTTATACATTCTGGGTGATGTGTAATACCTACGCCAAACCCAATCCTTTACTTGCTACTACTGAAGCCTTTATTTGCTTTTAGTGAGGCCTGTGGTATCAACTTTGATATTATAATCACGAATATTTTTAAATTTTTGTTTGTGTGGTTTCTGACTAAGATCGCAACAGTAGAGTTTAGGTACTATAGAAACTCATTGAAGGTTAATATAAATTGTAATTGACAAAGTGAATAGCAGAACTCGTAATAAAAGATAATAGCGTAATTAGCTTCCCATTATTTTTAGCACTTTTTAACAATAATTTTAAACATTTAACTTTTTTCACGACAAAAAAAAATCAGTCATAAAAATATACGCACGCTATACGCACTCAAGCCCACTTCACGCAATTACACCGACATAATCGTATCCAAAGTACCTAAGAACTCCGAACAATCTTACCTAAATCATGAGAGAATGAGCCTTAAATTTGCTGTACAGTTTTAAGGCTTTGACAGAGGGAGATAGCTGTATATAATGAGTAAGGAACGAACGGGACACCTAACCGGAGATTATGGTAATGACGATAAAAATACCCAATGAGGGTTGGTGGTACTTAGAAGCAATTTAAAGATATTGTATTTAATGTTTCGGAGAGGAGTTGCTTGGGGGCGTCGTGGGGCTTGAGGGGGCGCGGGCCTGTAAAAGACTCGAATGTGAGCTGGATTTTGTGAATTCATAATTGAGCTGCACTCTATTGGCAGATTCAGTGAGGTTTTTACGTGGCCGCTTTATGGTTTTTTATTTCAAAAATGTCGCACATGAAGTGCTACTGGATATTTTTTCGGTATCCTGTTCATAATACACGAATAGTTGTATCATTCGAGTCGCAAACGAAAATTACTTTTTGCGTCGTTTTAATTTTTGAATTGGAAAGTAAAAACCAATTATATGCACTACCAGTCATAGAGCTCACGTATTAACATAACTTTGGTAATTACTCATTGTTAAATTTCATTTAGTAAACACTAACTCATAAATACTAACATAATATTGTGAGTATAAACAATTATTATTCATTGAATATAATGTTTAATCTTATATAAATCATTAATGCATATAATAAATCTGTAACTGCTATCTGTAAACGATTACTGAAGGTTTTGATACGGAACAAATTTGTTTGCCTACTTTTACATATTAGGTATAAATTAATGTTTGACTATAATTGCTTATGTGTTTGTCTCGCCTTTCGTGTTGATGTAACTTTAAAAATAAACTAAGGCATATCTGTATAGCTAGCAAATCAAAGGAAAATATTATGGCGTGGTCGTGGTGATAGGTGGTCGTCAAAATGCTGCCCTATGCCATATGTGAATTACTTGCGAATATGTATATGATATGGTTAATTTAATACATTTTCATATGCCCCGCACGCCGCTTACCACGCGCCTCGCCACCCGAGTGCCCGACCGCCCGCCGGTTCATCAATTTATTATCTTTATATGTCATACTATTTTTTTCTAGATATATACATAGCCTATATCACTCAGTGATAATGTAACATTCTAACGGTGAAAGAATTTTTGAAATCGGATCAATACTTTTTGATGAATAAATCATTACAAACATATAAAAATACAAATCTTTTCTCTTTATTATTAGTATGGACTTTTGATAAGGGTTTGCTAGATATTAACAATATAAATATATGAATATAATAAATATTCAGATTGTGACTGTGCAATTTTATTTTGCTTGAATCCAAAGTGTATGTTAATTCACAACTCGATAGATATAAGTGGTAGTACCCAAAAAATGAATTACTAGCGAAAAACCAAGGCACCTAAATAAAATGTAATAACAGTACACATTTTGAGCGGAATTGATACTGCAATTTGTATATGAATAATTTCAAACAAATTGTTGTTTATTAAATAAAAGTACCTTCATGTTATTCGATGTCGAAAATGTAGTAAAATAAATTGTTTCAATTATTCTATTTACGGCGACCCATCGAGTCGTGATTCGCCATAATAGGGAGGCAGCGTAGCGTCAGCAAATAACTGGCTGCATTAGCGGAGGCTGTAACAATAACCGTTACACATTAATTGTTATTGCCTATGGTTCTGTTACTTAGCGGTAGGTAAGATTTTAACGGGCAGATGGAGCCACTTCCTTGCCCATTTACACGGAAGCTAGAAGCTTTCAATGGTCTCTCAACATCTTAATGTCGCCTATGTTCTCAGCTGATTACAGTTATGTACCTACTAGAACTTTATAAAAGTTTGGTAAAGCTAATGATAGCTTAGTGGTTAAGAATTCCGTCTCTTACTCAGGGGGTCCGGGTTCGAATCCCAGAACGAGCACTTCTGACTTTTCCGAGTTATGTGCATTTTAAGCATTTAAATGTCACTCGCTACAACGGTGAAGGAAAACATCGTGAGGAAACCTGCATGCGGAGAGTTTGCAAAAAACTCAAAGGTGTGTGCAGTCTGCCAGTCTGCACTTGGCCGGCGTGGTGGACTTTGGCCTTAACCTTCTCATTCAGAGAAGAGACTCGTGCTCAATAGTGGGCCGTGTTGTGTTGAGGTGATGATGAGATGATGAAAGCTAATGAAAGCATAAGTTAGAACTAATTCTTGTGTATGATAGGGTTTTTGTGTTATGTGTTTTTCGGTATCTAAAAATAAAATTCGATTTTTTTCTATCGATATTTTAGAAAACATCTAAAATCTTTTTGATGTTTGTTGCAATAAAAAACGTTTTATTTAGCGAACATTGTTATATGCCTGTTATTCGGGGGAATACTTTTACAACCGGTGTAATTACAATAAGAAAAATATATTGAAGTATGACAATAAGAACACCTATTTTTAATTAAATATTTCGTAAATGATCATACAAGCTACACACTATTTGCTAGTACGGGACTGAGGTGAGTTCCCTAGGCAGCCCAAATAAGGATTAAAAATAGGTATATTTATGTATGAAGAAGCATGCGACGTGCTACGGCGTAGCGATTCTACTAGATTTCTCTATTAGAAGATGGATATTATTTTCAGTGACATTTTAATTCCCATAACATATCTACATTTTGCAGTTCTATATTAATATAATATTTTTAACATTATGTCTTTTTTCATACCTACATATATTATGTTCAAAATTTATTCGTAATTTTTGGACGGTCATTAACTTCTAGTATATTCGTACTTCAATATTGTACTCGTAGTATTGGTACTACTTAAATAATACAATTTTTAGAGACTTGGAACAAAATGGTGAGCCAGTAATACCTATATAATATATCGCTCGTATACGGTTTACTGCTGTACTCAAACGTCATAAAAGGATTCATTCAAAATCTATGTTTAGGAACTACTTAAGTTATCATTAACGACGCTGAGAGTGAATGTTAAGCATATTGTCACAGTTTAAGTTCTAGGTAATCTAATACTAATAATTTGTATAGCTAATCTTTGAGAGAATGTTTGTTACTGTTTAATGCAAAAAATAAAGTACAATCTGAACGAAATTAGCCCTAGAAATAGAGTAACAGAGAAATAGATTAGAATAACAGATAGGAAACTTTTTATCAACAAAGTTCCAAGCGACCGTATCCGCTAGCAGAAACTCGTGGGCAAAATTTACGGCAAAAATATATAGAAATACCTAATCGTAGATTAAAATAGACCAGTGGATCATTTACTGTACACAAGTTACTATTTGATTCTGTTGCTATAATGTTTAAAATGCAAGGCATTAACTAAATAAGTGCCTGTTTACTCTACACGCAACTTCCAGACATAAACTTTATTAATTTATTATGAGAAACATTACGTAATCAATGAACTTTACTTATCAATTCCTTACGCTTTTAGTTCGTACGTCATGTGTTTCTGTCTGTAACTATTGTTACACGGGACTAATAGTCTCTCATATGTAATGAGTACAATGGTGAGACAGTGTTCTCGACCAAGTACTCGGTGACTATGAAAATTGTACGTTCACCCAGCCCTCTCGGCCTAGTATCGGTTTGCTGTCTCGCCACCCCGTAAGACAATGCTCGTAACGGGCGAGCTAAATGCATAAACTCTGTTTCTCTATAATCTTAGCACACTGTTCAAATATAACGACAGTTCGTGAATATTAAACCTAATCTAAACTTTGGGTTACGGCGTTTACGGCAAATATTCTAATGAATATGGAACGTCTTCATGTTGAGATGATGAACGCTTTAAATACTAGACTGACCTGAGTGAGCTGAGCTAATGTTCAAAATGTCTCGGCGCTTGAAAATTATTGCAATAATTATCTACGGACATTTTGACCCCTGATTTCAAGTGAAAAATATGTATTTTTCAAGTTATTCCGTTCTAACATCTAATACTACATCGCTATGATACAGAATTTGTACATTGGATGTGTTTTTATAATGAGTAGAGATGTGATAATGTTGAACCTGGTCTAATGTAAGCTTTACTATCGGTAGGACATAATGACCTAAACATTTTTAGGGTTCCGTAGTAAATTCTGTAAGTTGATAGTTAACGCTATATCTATTCTGTTAATAATACACAACGAAACTGAATCCTTGATTTGGATTTTGTTTTAATCATTATGTATATGTTGTTAATCGATAATGCTAATTTCCATAATTATAGAAACCTTGACTGTTTCCCGCAAAACAAAAAAATTATGTTAGTAGCTAGTGTAAACAGAACTTTATATAGATAGGTACAGTAACAATGTAGTTGTGGTAATCCTACGGCAAGTAGGTATCGCTGCTACAGCCGACATTTGTGTACTATAAGCAATTGTTAATTGACTCAACTATCCTGACATAAGGGAGCGTCTAGCACGATGCGTCAGAATTGCGGCGAACTTCACAGCGAAATGTTCTACAGGCCACTATTCCGGAATCAATTCGGCGGAGGGTAACTCAGATGTGGTGCCTCCGTCGGAAAATTCAGAAAAGAGTAGATAGGGGCAAAACGGCGCACCACGAATTCCAGCGCAACGGGGCGGGCCTGATCAATATTGGGCGGGGTCACAGATTTGACGCTGCGTGCCGTTCTGCGCTCCACGCCAGTCTAATTGATTGACACAGACGAACTGACAGCCAGACAGACGCACGACGTTTGGCGGCTTTTTATTGTTTTTAGAGGAGGTCGGGGCTTAGCCTCGATCGAACTGTGACTAATTATGTTGATCTCAATTGATAGGTACATTTTATTTGAATATTGTTATTACAAAATGGCATTGATAAATACAGATTAAAATAAACAGAAGTACAAAGAACAATATTATTTGAAACATGCCATTAGCCTTCATGTTAAAAATAATAGTATAATTATAATTTATTCATTAAATTGATAAACCCCCTCAGCTAAGCTTGAACACCCTATCTCAAAACAATCATTTTCACATAATATTTAGTTTTGAACGAATTAACACTTCATGATTTCCCGCCAATAAATAAGATATAAATAATCAAATCTCAAGATTTTTTTTCTAATATCACTCATACTTCAATTATTAGGTACAGTCTTGTAGTTAATTAATTCCTTACTTCTACTGTTAGTTTCCAGGATGAAATAAATTATATGACAGTCAGCAGTAGAAAAAGTCAATTTTACTATTAAAAGTTAATATTATTTACCATGTTTACGAATGGTTCATTTTAGTAATAGTTTTGGTTTCAATGTCGAATCATATTAATTTCATTTATTGTTTATTTTACTACAATAAAGTATGTATATTGTATTGTATTGAATGAGCTATGTGCATTTGAATAAATATGACTAAAAGATATGTATGTGGGTGTCTACACACATACACCCGTACATAAACTACAACTAGTAATTAATCTAAGTATTTGACCACAATTGTGACCTCAAAAAAATTGACATTTTCATTTCCATACAACGGTAGGTATGTAGATAATGACCATATATAATTGAAATTGCAAAATAGTCACTTATTGTAAAAAATCAGGGTCAAAAAAATATAGTAAACATACTTTACCTACATACACAGTTTTTATGAGGCGCGACTAATTACATTAATATTTTGTAATTTAAAATGCTTAAAGATTGACATAGATACAATACACGATACATAGACAAAGATACATAGAAGATAGGTGTATATTATCAACTGTTGCCACCTATACACCAAACAGACAAAACTGAAGAAAAGTTATAAATTAAATAGTTTAGAGAAAATATTATCCGGTGGTACCAAATCTTTCGTTTTTCATTGTTTGAAAACAGTTCCCTCAAAGGCTTATCGACATTATTTTAGCAGTTGTTAAATGATGGACTAAAACAAGTATCTTATGCTATAAACCAGGCAAATAAAAACATTGGTCATTTGATGGTAATATGTCAGAACTTATGGAAACTAGCAATTAAGGCAGAGGTGTCAATAAGGCGGTGCCGACTGAAAATGAAATGATAGAGCCGCTTGCGTAAGAAAGACAAGAATGCGTCAATAATAACTTTAGCAATACCACAAACTAGCGCAGACATAAAGACCCACTATTTCAGGAAAAAAGAAGAACATATAAGAGTAACAATTGGGCTACCAATACGAGCGACTATGCTGTACTATACGAGCGTGGTGTCCAAGAAAAAAATATCTCCAAATCCTTATAAAGTTGTATGTTGAACAACCAAATTGATAAACGCGTATACAGTTTTAAATTAAAATAATCAAAACGCAATAATATAATAAAAAAATTACTTAAATAAAATATGTTTCAATAATCAGGCGGCAAACGAAATGACTAGATTAGCTACTCATAAGCTCGTCTGGTTTCATAAGTGCTCTACATATCTACTAAAATCCAGTTTTATATTATTTACTAACATATTATTATGAAATTTAAATTGTCTACAAAATAATTATCACTGCTCGATTTTTATTACGTACTTTAATTACAAATATGTATTTTAAATTAGGTATTATCGTAACAACACAAATTAAATTCCCTCCCTAATACCTGTTTGCAGAATGAAACATCGAAAATCATAACAGATGCACACTTATTATACAAAACTCATAAAAACGTTAGGGGTTGAAGTAATGACGCCGATAATTATCTAACTACCCGCAATACACTTGACATGTTTGTGAATGAGCGGAAGTCGCAGTGAATCCATGCTCACGTGACCGTCGCCATCTTGTTTAACTATACACTTCCGTTGCGGTGTACATAAAATGCAGCGATCGTCAGCCCTCGGTGAATTGTATAAAAGTTTTATTACAGGTGCAGCACTTTCGTGTTTGCTACCAATTTCAAGAGGGAAGACCTCTGATATGGCCGCACGAATCAGACTGTTAAATTGTTTAAAAAGAGAACGTAACCTAGTGCATTCGAGATCAAAAACCAAAGGCTATAGGTCGTGTTATAAAAAAGCCTTTAAAAACTTTATTTTTAAAAGTAATAACATGGTACCATATATATTTGCTAATATATAACGTTATAAACTAACTCGATGAAAAAACTAGTATAATGTATATTCTCTAAATACGTAATACTTAGTGACAATTCCGACAAACAATGTAAAACTGGATAAAATCGTATCTAGAAACCAAATCCCTTGTCTAGATCCACTCCCGACAGTTATGAAAAGGACGTATTTGAGACAGAGAAAAGAAAAATCCACCTAAGCCCGCTGCCGAGAAAACCTCAGCCCGTTGTATCAAAGAAAATATTTTCTTGATGTCGTGTAAGTTTAGCTTGCATACGCAAACCCGATTTTCCATCGTTGAAATATAGTTTAAGCTGTAGTACAATAAAAATAAGAGCGAAATTGGATGTTTTATTCGGGATACGACCAATTCAGGGGGTAAAGCCGACATGGGGGATTGTGAAGCTCCTGTCACCGACTATCAATATCGGTCGTATGGGGTAGCAGAGGCCGTCTCAAATCGATAAATTGTGTTCAGGAGCTACTTAAGAAGTTCTGACGAGTTTATTGGCTTTATTGACATGCCGTTGTTAGAACTTTAGTCGGTTACGATCGGAAGTTTCGCGGTCGAAGGAACTCTTGAATAAGAAAAGATGTTTTCTTAACAGTTATAAGGTAGAATTAAATTAAATATGTTCAATATATTTTGCTGCTATGTTATAGATAGACAACTATAAGTATAAATAGTTGATTATATAGAGATGATACATTTAACAGCCAGCTTGTATTAACATTTTTCTGTTTGTTTTAATAATTTCATTGTTATTATTTTCATTTCATGATATTGTTCTGAACAGACAAAAATAAGTATTAGTTACTTTCGTTTTCAATTACTACATATTAAATTAGGACATATAAACTAAATAAAATAAAAACATAAACTGGGACTAAATAATTTCTTCTTTCATTTTTTATAATATCAAATTAATTTATATCATAAAAAAGGTTGTGAACAGCTTTTTGAAGAGTCGGTGTAATATTGCGTGCCGGCCACCGGAAGTGAACGTCCCCGCGCGCTTACTGGCCACTACAGCGCACGTGCGCCTAATTACTATCGCACATTTTGATCCCACTTCGTCAACACACGTACAACAACAGATTGATAGCAATAAAATATGATTTGCTTGGTTTTGGCGCAAATGGTAATGGACAACGAGGAATTTTTAATTCTTTTTTTGTGACTTTTAAGTACTTAGTTTCGTCAGTTTCTTTGAATTCCGTGAAACGTACAGGTTTAAAAGAAAAAGCAAATTATTTGAATTTGAATTATTTAAAGTACAGAAATTCCAAAAAAGAAAGTTCCTGAAAATTAACATAAATTAGTAAAATTTTATAGCACGAAAGAAGCAAAATTAATGCTCTAAGACTAATTAAAATGTCTTTATTAGTATGGAAATAAAATTAGCTCATTATGGAAATTAAATTACAGTCCATGTTCAAATATCTTGTGAATTCGTTGTTCTATCCACACATACGTCATGCATCCAGCCAAGTTCAAGGACCTCACTGGCGACGCGGCGACCGTGTGTGTATTTACACGAACCATTTGGAGCCACTTTTGACCCCTTTATAATATAGAGATACCTCCTTATTTTAATTTCCGTTATAGGTAGGATTAACTACATTTCTGTAGACTTGGCAGTATAGGAAAAAGCCAATGCCTTTAAATAAAAAAATAGGTTTCACCATTTACTTTGGTATATTAAATTATATTTTTAAATTGATAAAGACTTATTTTTCTTTTATTACATTCTAGAACAATTAAACTTGTACAAAGTAGTTCTATTACAAACCTTGCTAAATAAAGAATAACTAAACATATTTCACATAGAAGAGGACTATGTCGTTAGAACTAATTTCAGCAATGTAATAATATATACGTGTTAAATGGGAATGGAGTTTTTTTTAAATTTTATAATATACTCGTACCTATTGTAAAGATGAGTATTTCACTCACATAGATTAGTGGTACACGGTAGACAAAGTAACTTTACAAGTTTACTATATTGTTGGTTCTGTAAAAATATCAGCACAGAAATCAATGATAGTCTCACAGTCTGTAGGTACATGGGTTTTTCAAGGTGCAGCTTGGGTTCGAATCATTTCGAATTTTTAAAGTTGTCTGCATGTTAGAAATCAATTATTGAACCAAGTCTTCCAAAAAAAACCTGGGGAACTACTGAGAGTTCGACATAAAGTTGTCAGTGGTATGTGAAGTCTATTAATATACACATAGTGGACTGTAGGCTGTACCTAATTATTTTAATTATAAAGTGCCCGGCCTCTGGCGTAGCGCGATGTTTGAAATATGTTCGTAAATATCTATTATAAATAAACCATTAAAATTTTTATTTTAAAAATAACGCTGCTACCATAATTGTTTATTCAGAAACGGCATTTTACAGTAGTCAGGCCATAACAGTTTCGTGGCATAAATAATTCGATCAAAATGGCAACGATTTTACTACATATCTCCTGGTAAAGCATCGAACTTTTGAAGCTTGATAATAGAATTCGTTCAAACTTAGTATATTCGTATTATGTTCAGTTTTTTCATATCTTATAGCATAATCATATAATGACATCTCTTACTATAAGAGGTACTTATCATATTACATTATTCCAAAATTGTCCGAATAGCATATTTTTTCGAAAATGATACAATGATTAATTGATACTTTGAAGCACACAACCCCTATGTTCCAATCTTCATTTTAAATGACGATGTGGTTTATAGAATCAGATATTGTCTAATAAATTGCTCGAAATATTTCATACGATACGGTGGCATGGGCCTAGGACATACGTGGAAATGT
>DWJZ01003795.1:0-16375 GCA_018249125.1 Asbolis capucinus | reverse complement strand
ACACCCAGACACACAGAACAAACATTCCTGCTCATCACAGAAAAGTTTAACCTGGGTGGGAATCGACCCCACGACCTTCGGCGTAGCAGTCAGGTTCACTAACCACTAGACCAATCACCTGTCTCTGGTTTAAAGTTTGTTATTAATCTGCCTGGCATAACCGGGAGAAATCTTAATCCCCGAAAATTGCTTTATACCACTATCTAACTACTACCACAAATATTCGAGGCTTTAAGTAAAAGTTCGAAATATTTCATGTCTTTTCTATATGTACGGCTTTTTAAAAGTTCACGATTTACTCTAAGACGGGCTACACAGCGGATTTACATTTGTATTACGCTAATAGTGGCGCCACATTTGAAACGAAAACAACGCAATAAGCTATAGCCATTTTTACACATATTGACTAAACTAAAATTTATTCAACAGAATGAATGTATTTAAATAACATTTTGATCATTAATAAAATTTGTGTAAATAAAAATGGTGCCTTATTTGTGAGGAGTTTTGACACAAGATAAAGAAAATTGAATGTTATTCAAATCTAAACATTGATTTCCTCATGATAGGTGACAAATTCATTTTTAGCCTTGTTTTGCTGTTAGCATTTATTTGGGAGTCAATTAAAAGAAATTTGTCCTAAATGAATGGTGCAAAAAGCACCACAGTCTGCTCTAAAATGTCTATTACGAATTTTGCCACAGTCAAGGACCCGTTTCCTACGATATGTAGTTCCGTACATGATCCTAAGCAATTATCGCCCCATTCCATTACTGTCCCTCTACCATAAGGTTCTCTTCCAATAATGTTATACTGAGCGTATATTTCTCCGGGTCGTCTCAATACTTTGATCCTTCCATCATCTAACTTGAGGCACATTTATCACAATTAAGACACTAGTGAATAAATCTGGACCGTGCAACTCAAACACT
This sequence comes from Asbolis capucinus, assembly GCA_018249125.1. Lineage (NCBI taxonomy): Eukaryota > Metazoa > Arthropoda > Insecta > Lepidoptera > Hesperiidae > Asbolis > Asbolis capucinus. The sequence continues at coordinate 15,443 of DWJZ01003795.1, read as the reverse complement.
TGCTTTAAGTCTTCTTTTAATTGTTTTAGTGCCAACATCCCAAGCCGTACTTCCTGTAGCTTATTTCTTGCCTCCGAAGAAGTTAAAATTTAATATCTCAGAACTCTGGCTTCAACTTATTTGTAGCCCAGTACTGCGCACGCGTCTCTCCTCATACTAATGAGACCTAGAGCCCAGTCCACCACGCTGATCTAATGAGGATTGGGACGGGTTAGTGGCCAACCGAAGTGTCGAAACTTTTTTTGCTGTTCGTAGACCTTACATGGCTTAACGATTTTTATCTAACGATAACAACCGGGACCGACGGCTTTACCTACCCGACGTACGGAAACGATTATAAAATTTTGCCACTCGGGGTTACACAACTTCCTGCCGACCGTGTCCGCTGTTGCTTTTTTCGATCACTTGCGTTCGAAACAAGCCACGGGGCTGTAGACGCTTTTGTAAACACTGCTGGCAATAAATCTGTCGTCCCTTACTGTTTAGACTTACTTATCTTTTACGTCTGGTATAGGTACTCTCCAGTCCGTCAGTATCGTTTAAGATCGCGAAAAATCACAGACTCGTAATGTTTAAGCCATTTTAGTATAATTGTAGCCATTTTCAATTAATGTTTCAGTTTTCGACACCTCAGTAACACTGTGATCCGGCAATACTACTAATTTTTATCAAATATATTTTTTTGGATTCATTATTGAGATTTTTTATGAAATTAAAATTTGTTAAATTAGTAAAAATTGGACATCAACAAACAAGCAAAACAATAAACAAAAGATATAAAACTGTCTACAAGTATTTTTTCAAATTTCTTAACACTGGCATTCGTCAGACCTAAATTATGTAGAAGAGCATGTTATTCCTTTGGTAACATCAACTGTAACATGTCATATTACAATATTAGCTATACCCATATAGCTTCGCTTACCTATTATACATTGATTTTTTATCATCAGTGGACCAAAAAAATCCCATACAAACTTTCATCCCGTATCCCAAGGAAACCCCGGTATAATTAAGGATAAAAAGTATCCTAAATATCAAGTATTTTTCGAGAGTTACAGTTATTCCAAAAATAATCACAATATTAAGAGGCATTTTAGTACATCTTCCTTTTCTATCCTTTATATGATAAAAGTAAACGCTGAACTTATATTCAAGGTATTATATTAAGGAAATGAAAATTTTAGTACATAGACGTATAACCCAGGAGCTTGTATGGAAACATTTTAAAATATTCCCACAATTTTGCCTTTTTTCCTTTTCATTACAATATACATAGTTTCGGCGCCAATTGGAATTATTTTTTCCTATTTTTTTTGGAGCGGCCGATAACTATACTATTTGACCTTCCAGGATTATTCATTGATTATAGGACACCGTGTATAAGTAGGAATAGGGTGTATGAGTTATATGCGAAAAAACAAATACTATGCTCCATTTTTCCTTGAGGCATATATATAAAAAATGCTTCAAACATTTTTAAATCTGTTGGCGTCCAGGCGAAGTCATTGTATATAAAGGGAAAAATAGTGAATTCAAACAATAAGATGCAAGAAACATCCAAAAATAATACTCAAAACGATAAATACGAATTATTATATAATTAATTTAAAGTAACTTCAGATGAAGGGGTAACAAACGCATTCGAAAATTTTCTTCCAAATTATACCGGTAACTTTAACTAACTCGCTCACTTTATCATCAACAGGTGCATATGCTTTACTAAGGGAAACGATTAACGAATATACATAGATTATATTTCAATTCAAACACACGTATTTGAAATAATTAAAACGTACAAAACATATACATTATAAACACGAGTTATTTGTAGGGAATATCAGTTAAAATCATTAATAGTATAATAGACGATATAATCCCTATCTAGTAACTATATTTAATAAATGTATAAACTTCGGTGTATTCCTGGATTTAATGAAATATGGTAAAGTTATACGAATTTTAAAACTTGCGATAAAACTGACCTTGATAACTATAGGCCTATTTTTATTTTGCCAACACTCAGCAAGGTCTTTGGAAAAAATCTTATTAAATCAAATGCTAAACCGTTTAAACGAAACATGATCTACTGTATCTAGAAAAATACGGGGTAACTAAAGGCTGGAGTGCAACAGATGCAGGTGTTAGGCTTCTAAACCATATATTCGAGGTGTGGGAAGTTAGACAGAATGTCATCGGTATATTTTGTAATTTGTCTAAAGCTTTTGACTGTGTTGAACAACAACTCTTTAAACTTAATCATTACGGCATTAAAAACAATTTACTCAGTCAGATCGCATTGTACTTGAGGAACAGAATCCGTGTTAGCATTAATGATGCTAAATCATCGAGATCTGCCTCCGTCATAGGTGTACCACAAGGATCAATCCTCTGTCCTTTTTTTTTTACAAGCTTTTATTAATCTTGCAGTGTAGGTTTGTATATTAGTATATTTGGTTGTTAGGGGTCAAATCTTGTAAGCTTAATTAGACAAACTACGGAGCCGAAATTTTGCAAAGCCTTCCATCCTGATGACAATTAATTTTTATGATAAATATAACTTGATACTACGTTCAGGGCTGGCTCCAGATAAGGGAACTCCTCAACGGTTAACAACACAGTTATGAAACTTGGTGTATTTATTTATATTAGGGAACTCTAATTAAAGCTTATGTTTTTAAATATTTTAATAAACCTTGTTCTAGTCTACACTAACGATCTGCCGTATTATATTAGTAACTGACCTTGTGCTGTTTGCTGATGATACATCTTTAGTATTTAAGACCAATAGGAATAAAACAAATTGTGCTTTGTCGCGTGTGTTTCACTGGTTTACTACAAATAATCTGTTTACTGTTACTACTTGATGCTAGTAAAACAAAATGTGTGGAATTTACACTACCTAAAGTTAAAAGAAATGTTAAAACGATTAAACTTAATAGTAAGGAACAATCCACAATTTTTCTTTGGTGACACCTTAGATTGTAAACTTAAATGGGGCACCCATATACCGACTCTCGCATGTAAACTAAGTAAAGCAGTGTACGCCATTAGAAAAATAAGACAGATTACAGATGCAGAAACGGCTAAATTTGTTTACTTTGCCTATTTCCATAGTCTTATATCCTACAGTATCCTGTTGTGGGGTAAAGCAGCTGACATCGATACTATATTTGTGCGACACAAAGGCAATTAGAGCTATTTATAAGTTTAAATCAGAAGATTCTCTAAGAGACAAATTTAAAGAAAAAGGTATACTCGTATTAAGAGGAGCGTCTCAGAATATTCACAGTAATATTATATTCGTCAGAAATAATATAAATAACTTTAAACAGATTAGTGATACACATGATCGCCTGACGAGAAATAGGCATAATCTAATTATGCCTTGGTCTCGACTTCGTAAGGTGCAGCAATCTTTTAAGGGGCTCGGTGTTCGCTTTTACAACAAATTACCTCTGAAAATACGTGACCTACCTCTCGATACATTTAAAAGAAAAGTCAAAGCACAACTTTTAGATAAAAGCTACTTCAAGATATACGGTTACATTTGTGATAAGTATGCCTGGAAATAAATGTACCGTATCCAGCTTCGCGTAGTTCATGAAATACTTGTAAATTCTTGTTATACTTTTTTATATTATGTATAATAAGTGCTTTCTAATTGAAAAGATGTGCGCGAAGGAGTTTCTTTCGCGTTTCTTCTTCTCAAAATAGCACCTTTCCGAAACAGTGGTAGATTAAAAAAAAATTTGACGTTGACTTTGACTATAATATGCGGACTTAAATGCCTAATGACATTCCCTACCATTTATCCCACAAGATACAAGAAATAATAAATTTATAAATATGTCACCTGATGATTAATAAATACAGAATAAAAATATATATTAGGTAGTGTATACAGACACACATGTGTGATGTTATCATATTACATGGAAGAATTAAGATGATGTTCACAGACAAGTTTCCGAAGGCACATTTTGATGAAGTTTATCTAACATATATATTGGTAGGGCAATCCAGCGATGTGTTGCCTGACAAGTACAGAATAATTATAGCTATAATATGCATAATTTTCGAAAGATGCAGTAAAGAAATCTACACATCTTCAACTTTAGGAAAACGAAGGTGTTAAACCTTAGGCAAAGCCATATAATATTGTACTAGTAAAAATGACATTGGTCTATGTTTTCTCCTTCAAACAATATTTTACACTTTATGATGGAGATAGAGGCACTAGATAATTACTGTGACCTAGCCAGGTGCTAGGCACCTGTTCCCTTTTCTTTATTTTGTTATATTTGTTGTTTTATACATATTAAATTTTGTTACCTACAACTAACCATGTGTTGCTTTAAGATCCCGAAGCCTCTTCATAAAGGTCTGATGGCTGCCGTGGAATTTTAGTGGGCTCTAAATCTCACATAACCTGCAAACACTAGGTTCTATTTTCTAAAGATTTTTTTCAACAACAAAAAACCTACAACAAAACTATGCCAAAAATGTGTAATGTTTGTGAATTAATTTGAGCTTATTTTAAAGTTCATATGTAAACTAAGATTGTAACATGTAATTTTAAAACATGATATTGAATGTAATAGCTAATACCATTATCTTTACATAGTATGTAACTATACTATGTCAATAAATAACTTGTTATGCTTGTCCTCTGTAATAAACAACTACAGATAAATCAAATAAATAAATAAATATCTCAAGAATACTCACACATGGCCATCTGATCACAAACTAAGCATTATAACTTGTACTATAAACTATATTGACAATAACTGATAAACATAATATATATGTATTTTTTTTAATGCATGCTTATGTAGATATTTTTTACACACAGAACAAACATTCCTGTTCATCACAGAAAAGTTTGACCTGGGTGGGATGAAACCTACGAATGACCTTTTGGTGTAGCAGTCAGGTTCACTAACCAGTAGACCAATCGGCCTGTCAAGAGTTCAAGACGACAGTTGAATTGCAAAATGGTATGTGTATGAGCTAAAAACAGAAATACGATATGATACTAACTGGTAAGCCGTTCTAAATTCATTGTATAATAAAAATTAATATTACTAATACAGCCATTAAGCATCATTTCAACCAACTGAGGTATATCAATGGACTCTCAATATAATATCTCCCAAAAATACACTCCCTCAAATAACACCCTGAAAATGACACTCATAAATTTTTGTGTTTATTAGTACAACAAAAAATATAAAAATACATAGTGCAAAATTTCCTTCACAATTTAATTATACCTATATGTTACTTTATATTCACAAAAAGATGTAATGATTGTAAAGTACTGTTTAGAGTTATGATGAAAATTCTGAATCCTCATAGTCTCACCATATCTATCTGTCTGGTCATCCTCAGCCAATGGTGTTAGAATAAAATTATTATAATATTCTACCACTAACTAAATATTTACCACCTGTAGTAATATATTAATAGTGTACAAAACTTTACTATTGCATAAAATTCACAATAAATAACAATAAAAACCGAGTCAAGTATAATAAGAATAAAATTTAAATTATATTTCTTTTAAAAGAAAACTCAAATTAATACGCAAACACAACGGAAGTTAGTATACAGTAAGTACAACTTTAGTAACTATGTAGAAGTTATAATTATTCCATGGAAAGAAGTTAAATAAAAGTACTGTATCACTCATTGCAAAGGGAGCGCGGACACGAGAACAGAAGGGCCGTTGATGCCCTCAAAGTAATATAAATATGTTTAGGTTTATACGCGCTCAAACAAAGGGCATTAACACAATCTTGTTTAACACCAATGTGGTTTTGAAAAAACATAAATTGTTTTAAAAAGTCAACATTCATATACGGAAATGTAACGCACCTTTACGTTCCAGGTATATAGGTGAAACCCGGTGACATGGGGAGTCAATTAGCATAACTTTGTCCTCGCACTCCTAAAATCGCTCGCCATAACTCAAAATATTGCACACAAATCCACTAAATGCAACTATTTACACCGAAATAGCGTCATTTTATAATAATGTTCATTTATAAATACACAGAAAATGCTAAAGTGAATGAAGTAAGGTGAGAAAATATTATCACTCTTCGTCTCTACTCTAATCCAACACAGCACAAAGCTTACAACGAAAGCTGAAAGCTCTACTATTGAGAAAAGTTCAACGTGAAGTTTCTTAACGATTGTGCATCCTTGGACGTACTGTTTTCGGCCTATTTGCCATGAGATCGGTGGGACGAATCATAGAGTATAAATCATTTCATAACCAAAAACAGATTATATATTTTAAAATCTAGCATATTATTGGAATCACACACATGCATCATCCATGTCTGATCGGCATCGGTTGACCATTTTTGTCATACAAAATAAAAAATAATATAGTTGAAAACAAAGATAGTTTTAGATATATTTATCGATTTCAAAACGCGTTCAGTACAATAAGTCATGACATACTTTTAAAATTAGTTGATGTCACTATTCAGGGAAAGCTTATCAAATCTTTAAAACATTCTTAACTGATCAAACCCAAGTAGTGAAAGTTGGAAGTATGATATGTTATACATATTAAATATAAAGTCCCGTAAGGCTAGCTTTTCGCAACGCTTTTCCTAATTTATATAAATAGTTTAAATAAACTGGACCTAGACCTATCAGAAGAATTATCACTATACACAGATAATATCCTACTTTTTTTTTCAGTAATAAGATTGACATAATAATGAATGACGCTTAAAAAGACCTAGATAATCTTAACGTCTGGTTCCAATGTAATTTTACTCTTGACATAGATAAAACACTCTATGTAATATTTACGGATAAGGTACGAGGTGTAGAGAGGATTTCTTGAATTGTATGCAAGATAAATCACTAAGTTACCTACTACTTTTACCTTAACTATAAAGTTCAACTACAGTAAATAAATATTTTTTAAACAAAAATTCATAATTATTGTTCAAAGTTTCAAGTTCAACAGGCCTAAAATGTGTTCAGAAATAATAGTTGATAATTATAAAATTCACAGAACAATATATTTACATAACAACCATGATAAATATTAACCCACGTAGCTCATTATTTACAACTCAATGATTTGAAATAATTATAAATTTAGAATGGCAACACTAGCTATTATTTTCTGTTTGCAGTGATATTGCTACATGTTACTACAGACATATACCTACATTCACAATTTAATTTCATTTCAGTTCACGACAGTCTGCATTTTTACCATTACGTTCACAAAATTATTGTGCTTTCTAAGTTCTTAGTAATAAGATCCAAACAAATCTAGTTACCTTTTGCTGACGTTTAAATAGTCCCAAAACCTCGGAAATGGCTAATATAGCAGCCAAGCGCATTAAACGTGAGTTTAAAGAAGTGATGAAAAGCGAGGAGGTAGGGTTTTACACGGTACTATGTTTTTTTTAATGTAAATGTATTGTTATGTGAATGTTAGAAGATACTTGCATTTGTGGGTATTTAGTAAGTTCAGTGAAGGTCTTACTTCTCAAAGATCACTTTTATGTTTATTTTGTTGTTTAATATTTATTTAGTGCATGATTCAGCATGTTCTGTTATTTGAAACAGTGATCCTACTCTGTTTATTTTCCTCCATTAAAACTGAGGATCTTATTTTCTTCCAAATCCTTTGTCATGTAACGTGACTTTGTTGGATTACCATAAAATAATTCCATCGTATTCTGTGAGGGTTCTTAAGAAACAACTCTTTATTTTAATATCTTCCGTCTAGGCCAGCAACACGTATGTGATTCCTTTCTTGAAATCTGTGACCGTTGACCACTTATCAAATGGAACGCCTCAACTTCTATCGGTCTATTCCTTATACATGAATTTCAATGCATTTCTGATCTACCTTTGTCCTTATAATAACATTATATATTGTAAATCACATTATGTTTATATGGTTACGCTGCTTTATATTTTGTACCATTTAAACAAAAATTATATGTGTAATGTACTTTTCAATATACTAGTTGAATAAATACATATGTTCACATATTATAAAAAGAATGATCTATAAGCAGCTTAAATGAGTACTTGCACTTCTGGAGAGAAGACATAGGATTATGTTGAGATCGAAGAACATGTTATTCTACAAAATTAAGAAGAGCATAAAAAGAATTTTGTCACATAAATGCTCTTTTTTAAATTCTGCTTTTGTTCTATACAATAGTATATCTTATTATAACATAAGATTTCAATTTATATTTACCCAAAACAATGTGTTCCAAAGAGTGAATGTAAAAATTCAGAAGAATTGTGTTAAATTCCAAAACATGGATTTTAAATGACTTTTTAATCAATATCAATGCTGAAAAATGTGTCATATACTCGCATTAGGTATCTACAACAATCAATTGTCTAGTACAAAAAGTATAAGTTAGCAAAATATTGTGTATTATTTCAAAACATTCTCCTGTTATACAAAAAATAGACTTCGCAAATTCTGTAAATACAGTATTATATAGATACATAAAATGTTTTTGTTATAACCTCTTTATTAGTAGTTATTTTCAGCATTAGTTTGTTGTCATGCAAGGCCCCATATGCTAAGGTTGGGTTTATGTAAATGTGACACACCCTATAGCCTTTTCATAGCTAATTTAGTATTTTGGTTATTGTATGGAGTCATTTGATCTGGATTTAAATCTCGTTTTGAAATGTCAATATATTCTTTATAATATTTTCCTTCTCTTGTGCTGGTTTGATCTTTTTCTGTAGTTGAATACTATTCAAATATGGATCAACGTTTTATTTACCTGTGTATTGCATGTTCTTGTTATATTTTTGTTCCTAGAATATAGATAAGGTTAACATGGGTGTCTGACCCAGAGGGGGAAAGCTAACAGGTTGTTTATTATTGCATTTGATGCATAATACTATGTACTTAAGTGAAATATGTACTTCATCAACCACTGTAGGTACTTTACTCAGATTGCAGGGGAGAGCAGCTATTCACCCCCACTTGGTACGCCAATGGTAGCCTATCTGCTATATGTATTGCTATATGTGTAATGTTTGCTATATCTTTGTGTTATTGTCATGTGATTGATATATCAGAAACATTTATGCAATTGTGTAATACTGTGTATATGTTAAGGTACATTTTAATTAAATAATCTCTTGGTTTAACATTGATTGTGAACAATATTTCATGATAGTACAGTCTGTTTTTTTTTTATCTGGACATAACCATAAATATATATAAACTTTGTTTCATTCAGCTTGCAAGATCACCAGTTTATGACAGTTAAATACCACAATAATAATTATGGTCTGTTTTTCTTATCCGTCTAAAAGTTGTTAACAATTTTGGTGTCAAAGCAATACTTTAAAGGTAGATTTTTCCAAAACTCGCGTATGTAAAAAGTGATGTTGTTGAAAGTGAATGAAAATGAGACAATTTTTTATGACAGCCGTGTCATTGTCATTCACGTTTCAGGTTACAAAGTTTGCACAGATGAGAAAAATGGGCTGTAATAACACTAATAACTTAATCTGAAGTTGTTTTACATTTAAGATCAAAATTACTATCTGCTTGTCATTCAGGGTCATAGCTTTTAGGATAGGTGGTGCTGCTGTAATCAACTTTAATAATTATCCTGTAAATTTCACTTGTTTTATTAATTAGGCTTACCTTACCTATTACAAACCCCCCAAGTAGGAAGATTAACCACTGGGCTATCACCGCTTGTATAAGTTGTACCTCACACTAACTCATATTTTCCATTTTAACTGTGTATAACCAAGTTTTTGTGTAACAAACGTAAAACCCAAATGTTGCTAACAAAAATGGTTGAATTAATAGTAATTGCCAATGCTACTTCATCTGTGATTATTTTAGGTTGCTGGAGGGTCCATAAAATTAGAATTGGTAAATGAAAGTTGGACCGAGTTACAGGGAGAGATAGCTGGCCCACCCGATACAGCATATGAAGGTGGAACTTTTCTTCTTGAAATAAAAGTTCCAGAAACATACCCATTTAATCCTCCTAAGGTAATAAAAGACTTCAACCTATTAATAGCCCACTATTGAGCATGGACCTCTCTTCATAACTGAGTAGGCCTCTACATCATTACACTGGTTTGCAGGGTTGGTCGCCATCTCAAGTGTTTTGTCATAATAACATTAATAGTACATTTAAGACATTCGACATGGCTTACGACTACAAATGGGACCGACGTACTTTAAGCGTCTTTCAGAGCATAAACATTCTTAAATGTTAGCCACCAGCAGTTACCAATTCTATTTATCTCACCTGTTCATTTAAGATCGACGCAAACCCACTGGCTATCAGCGTTTCACGTAATAAATTATATCATAAGAATTAACAGATAACATTAAATAGTTTATGAAATATAGAGTAGGTACTTATTATTATTTGCAGATTCGCTTCATTACCAAGATTTGGCATCCAAATGTCTCTTCAGTAACTGGTGCAATTTGCCTAGATATTCTCAAAGACCAATGGGCCGCTGCTCTGACTCTTCGCACCGTCCTGCTATCAATACAAGCATTACTGTCTGCCGCCGAGCCTAATGACCCGCAAGACGCCGTCGTCGCTAAGCAGTATAGAGACGACATACATCTTTTTAACCTAACCGCTCGGCACTGGACTAATGTGTACGCTGGAGGACCCCTATGCATTTGGGAATTCAACCAGAAGGTTCAACGCCTACTAGACATGGGGGTAGATGAACATCAAGCACGGGTTGCTCTGTCCACATACGATTGGAATTTGGAACGTGCCACTGAGCAGCTGTTTAGTTAGGTATTTACATAATTAAATTAGAATTAACGTTGCCCCGATGAGGTATATTGTGATGTAGTTGAACTGACACATGCTGACAGTTCATTCTCTCCCGTTAACATAATATTAAGTTTGCTTTTGTGAGGGCTGTACATAAATTTTTTAAGGAAAACATTATGCTTCCTCGGAGTGTAATGGATATGTATGTAATATAATTATATATTTTATGGTAACATCACAGAACACGTCATACAAAGGTGTGCCGTATCACGTTATCGTAGTTTTCTACAACACACGGATATAATTATATAAGTTCTGAACTTGGTATTGATTTTTGCTAAAATTGTGTTTTCGAATACTTTATAAAGTAAAAGTAAAATATCGTACCCATTGATAGTAGTGAATAAACATTATAACTTGCTGACCCTACATTCAATTTAAAATGCCTTACTAATAAAAAAGATATAATTATGATATACTTGTTGTAGTTCTTGTCATTCTTCATCCAAATACTTGCGACATGTCTTAGTTGTGATTTTTTTTTATAAAAAGGCATGATATTCAGAATTGACGCATTAGCTATATATTACAGTTATTGTTTTTATAATTCTAAAATTGTCTATAATACGTGCTGTAGGAGACTGCGACTTATGGTTTTTTAAAAAAAAAAAAATTCGATCTTGTAATTGTTCTTTATCTCATTGGATTATCTAAACCAAAACTCATCTTTTAGAGAAAATATATCCAACACATATAGTGAGGTTCCTTATGCATTTCACTGCCCTTTGTTTCATTTATTGTTCAAATTGATGTTTCTTGTACCTACAGAAAATGCTCAGCACATATAAATGTTATTATGACGATCTACCATAGTTCTCTATTGGTTTGGTCATTTCACTTTCTCCATTACCTACTATAATACTTTCTACTTTACATACTTTCCTGTAGTAAATGTGCTTTTTTCACATATACTGTAAAACTACGATGACACCACTTTTTTGTTATTACGTATATTGAACAAATTTGTATTATTTTCGGAATCTGTTGGGTTATGTATATTTAAAGTGACATTATACATGACATGCGGTGCATCTGGTAAATGATGGTATATTATCTTAGACACCGTAAAACAGATTTAATTAAATTGTAGGTCCCAAGTTCAGCGGAATTTTTAAAAATGAAATAAAATTGTGTATTTTCTTTTTTATGGTATAATCCTCCATACAGTTAATAAATTTTTAAAATATAATGTATTTTATTTATTACCGTAACCCAAGAGGCCTAGAGCATACATAGGTCGCCGCGCTGCTCCAATGTGTATTGGTTGTGGATAAGGTTTATTTTATGGTCGCCTTTCTAAGAATCGTTCATAGCCCGGCTCGTTTCGATCGTAAGTTATCGAAAATGTTAAGCAAAAGCGGTCAAAGTCTATTTAAGTTATCACTATTAGGTCTGTAAAATACGAATAGCTTTGTAGGAACTTACAATTCTGCAAAATATTTAGTATTTGGAGTATTATTAAAGAAAATTAAGACTGTATAAAATGTTTAATATCGTGTGTATCATTGGTAGGTGGTAAAATTTATGCGTAAATTAATTGGTCTGCAATTACGACTGTTTGAACTTTGTCCTTAAGCAGTTACGGCATTAGCTTACCTGCGTGGCATTGACGTCGGTTTGTTTACATACAAATCTCGATAATAAAATAAAATTTAAGGAAATTAGAAAGCAAAAATGAAAAATGGAACATTTTCGGCCACTTGTCTACGTTTTGTGACATCATTAGCAATTGGAAAGCAGTCCTTTCACAGAGTAAATATTTAATATATAGTATTTATTTATATGTATATTTAAACGATTGTGGATAAAGATCATTATATAGATTCATAACATACATGCCTACCAAAACAGCTGTAAGGTATTACAGTGCAGAAAGCTATTCTACTGTATATACGGTAAAGTAATTTTTATTAACGAGTATCTTTTCATGATATATTTCAAGAAATAATACGTATTTTACTATTATCAGAAATGTTCAGTAGCCAATAAGTACATTGAATGCTGAATGTGTTATTTAAAATCTTGATTTAATAACATTGTGTCGCCATCTAGCAGAGATGGAATAATTCACTGAATGCCCGAAAGGTTCTACCAGTAGTCAGAACCTCTGACTAACGTTTGATTGGCGGTTCTGGTAGATGGCACTGAATATCTTTGACAAAAGTAACAACTTCAAAACAAAAGCAACCCGATTTTGCTTTGTTTTTTGTTGTCGATATTTCAAAAGTGTACTGGAACTTTACGGGGCCACTTTAGAAAAGTATTCTGCATTTAAAATAAGGACTTAGTACGGCACTACTTACAAGCTTACTGCTGTAAGGAGCAATTCAAATAAAAATAAGGTATAATTATGATTATATAAACCAACCAATAGTTCAATGATTAGTTACCTAATGCTTTCCTAAAAAGAGTACATAAATTAGCCACTAAAGTGGAAGCAACGCATTTCGAATGATTGCTATCCAAATTTGGTTAATGTTTTCGGTAGGTTCGAACAGTTCGAAGGCAGAAGGTACGCGACGCGGAACAATACATTGTATGATAAATAGGTAGATATATTAATTTCATACTGTCCATAGGAAGCCCTAGATGTAAAATATAGCTGGTGATATTTGAAATTTAAAATAAATAAAAAAACAGAACTATTTTGGTAATATTACTAATTTTAATTATGTAAGATAATTTGTGACAGTTTTGGATTAATTCAGACAAAGTCTGCGTTGCATCATTGCATTTTGCGCAGCGCCATCTCGTGACAATAGGTATGATTACGTAGAGCGAGCCTGTCATAGAACCTGCGACACGGGTTGCGCCCGCACACAGTTACACGCATCAGTAAACAGTGAGCAACTTGAGCAACATACCAAGCAAGGTATCATTCATCAGTCACAGTTGCCTCTACATTGTGAACGGTGCTCACGCGCGCCTCTCCTTTATGTATTATAACAATTCGGGGAAGGCCGAGTGCATAACACATCATCATAATGTAACTAAATAACAGTGTACTCCTTACATAATAACTTCCCTTCGCCTTCCCTAGTAACTAACGTCAACAAACTTTTTATTACTTTCTAAAACGTATTTAATTTTCCGCGTGTGTCTCGCTACAAGCTCGCGCCAACTAAACGTGTGTGTGTATAAATAAATATAAATTTTAAGTTGATATAAAGCTGTACCCGACATGACTATATCATATGCCGGTGAAGTTCCAAATGGCAGTAGTTTCGGATGTTTCTGGCGGATCCTTTGCAAGTAAGTATTTTAAACGTAAACCTAGGGAGCGAGAGGTGAGCTCGGCGTTGCAACCAGGCTAGATGACCCTCTGTTGCTGCGTCTGAGCAAGTTCAGCCGCAGACCAAACAGCTGTTCGAGACAAAGCCCGACGTTCGCTCGTCATATTCCATCAATCTTGTCTAAATATTCGCAAGATCAATCAACATTTTATGCCTCGGCTGCTGTGTTCACACTTTTATATAGTTGAAACAGTTAAAATTGTGGCGAAAATCTGAAACTATATATGTTTACGAACGTCGTAGTTAATTAAAAATGAATTATCTTGTTAACATATGAAATATTTAAGAGATACAGTTAACGCACTGTTATGGCCGTCATATTATCGTTAAGGTGACAAGTATTTTACTCAAACTATCAATTTATTTTCTACGTAGATTCGTACCTACATACTTCAGTTGGCCCTGACAACGAAATGTGGCGAAAGTTAACTGACGCATAGGTACGACGAATGATTAATTTTCGAATCGATTGTTTCGATACGTACTAACACAGCTGGCAATTAGCGAAAACAATTATAAAAGTATATTTCAGTAGAACGCACTTAATTAACAACCTGTTTAATGGAATAATTAGGTAGATGTGTAACAGTATTGCATAAAATAAAACCTTTCTTACATTAACTAGGTACTTATAGAAATTTAAAACGAAACTATCTATAAAAACCTCAGCAATAATAGATACAATAAGTAGGTCCTGTAACCCATTCATAACAATATGTAGCGCTCATGTCAAATCAGCCATTTTTGTTTTTTTTGTCTGTATTTGTAACGTACAAAAAACCAATCAAACTTCAACGGTAAATGGAATAAGATATATGAAATATATTGGCAATAAGCAAGTCAATAGGTACTTACATACATTCATTTCGTTAACATGGTCAATTTACGACAATGTTACATTGAAATAGTAGGTTGGTACTTTAGGTAGTTTCTAACAAATATGCAGATAAATATTAATAACAATAACCTAATAGTAACATTGAAGAACCTATAACTAAGTACATCTTCATTCTGACCCAACATATTCAGTCTCGTCATAAACAGATCTAGTCATAGGTAGCAATGGTAGGAAATTCATTATTAAATTGAATTAATTCAAATCACTTACTTCGTGTTAACAACCAACAAGCTCAAATAATCAAGGAGAAATAAAATACTTACTCAACTGACAATATAAAAATTAATAACAATGAGTTGCTAATCCTATCATAATGTCTCCATACACAATACAGACTAATAATTTTGATTAATATTCTTACAAACTTTATACTGATTACAAATAAATAGGAAAGTA
>DWJZ01003794.1:0-16376 GCA_018249125.1 Asbolis capucinus | reverse complement strand
CTGTTTAACTTCCACCAAACTTATATTTATGCATGCCAGTAAGAAAAATTCTCAAGAGAACCATACATACACAATTACAATTTCTTAATAAATTGCCAAACAAGTTTGTCAAGCCATGCAAAAATACTAACTTACTAAATGTACCAGTTCCCAGAACATCATATGGCAAGCTAACTATTAAATATGAAGGAGCTTAAACGTATAATGATCTACCAGAAAGTATAAAAAATGCAAGATCTATCATCAAATTTAAAAAATTATTAAAACTGCATGTAAACAAACAAACAAATACTAATTAGTTAATCTTAATATAAATATACACAAATAAAATAAATAATAATAATAACAAAAAAAACAATCAAATACATGGTAATACGTATCACTACACACACACACACCACTCTAGCACAACACACACACCACCTACACGTAGCACTCACGCATAAGACATACACCACATTATTTTACACAACATTTGCCACTTGCATTCAACATGCTCGCCAAGTAGCGGCATGCTGAACATAAGCCATAACAAATTATAGCATTTAAGTATCTCATTTTATGTGATGTAAAAGTCTTATGAGAAATAAAATTCTTTAAACCCAAACCTAATATGTTTTAGGCCTCTTCAGTAATGACGAGTGAACCGTGTATACTTGGTGCAACTTCGATCTGGACAAATGTAAACAAACCATAAAAAAAACTTTTGCAGGATTCTGACCATCTTACATAAATGAGGTTTTATAATTTGTAATTAAACTAAGTATTGATCAAAGAACAAGTACAAACTACAAATAAATATAGTCATACCAGTCACACAAAAAAATTTCAACATTAACAAATTCATGCTCTGACAACCTTAATTTCATGAAGCAGTTTACAACCTTTCAAGAATTTGAAGTATATTGATTTATACTTTTATAATTTATTGATTTTCGTTTTAATATACTTTATGCATTTGTCAGGTCCAACCGTTGCTAGGCAACGTTTTGTTATTCATTCCAGGTATAGCACTAGGTCACTGCTCAATGCTACACACACTTAAAGCAGAAAAAAACAAATGCCCAGACTGGAATTAGCAAATATCCAAGTAACCAAAAAATAAGAACAGGAAAATTGACATGGTCTGTAGGTCGTAACAGGCATAAATACTTTTAAAATAACTTCATAATAGCTTACTATTAAAATCAGAAACTGCGATGAGGCAACGCCCAAAACACATATATTTTCTTCAGATAAAAAATAATACAATACCAACACTAAGGAATACAGCATTAAGGATGTTATTTTTTAATAAATTTATATAAGTATTCACCTTATTTACCTTCTTTATGTACACTAATACCACAACACAACTACGTGTCAGTTTCGCGGGACTAACTCACTGGAATAGATTCTAATTACTTTTAATTATTAAAATACATCAGATAACTATGTTTGTTCAAGTTATTTGGCAAAGAACTTGTAATAACAAAAATACTCAAATTATCAAAAGTTCATATCACATAAATACAGCGAGCTAGCGCTTGTTGTTTAGCATTATACTTATGTCACAAATAACTTCACGGTGATTAAATCACCGTGATCTGTGTTCAAAGGCGATCACGATGACACGAAATAGCTACCTTGGGGTACAACGTTAGTAAAAGCCGGGCACAAAGTTAATAGGACGAGCAAACAAAATTTGACTCTATTAAGTGCGATTAGTTATATTTTATAGTCTTTGCAATGGAAAACTTTATTTTATTGTCAATTTGTGTAGAAGTTAGCATGGATTTAGGACCAATCTTTATTTTTTTTGGAAAATATTTTATACACCCCGTCATTATTTGAGTTATTGCATTGTAATAAGTCGTAACTGGATGTAAGTCGTCGTTTAATACAATTTAAAATAATGAATTTACTGAAAACAAGGTAGATAGAAAATAAGCATTCTTTTTTGTTTAAACGAATTGTTGTTTTAAAGGAAACATACATCCAACGTTAATGATACAATACAGTGACTAATTTTAACTGTAAAATTAATCGTTGCGGCAATTGAATTGAATTCGGTACTTTTCACACGTCAGAACCTAATCTAAAACAATAAATTTACTAAGATATCACCTTGTTATTATTTCTAACTAAAATACAAACCTTTTTAACTTAAAACTATGGCACAACCCAAAAGGGTCACAGTAATCATATTTTTTGGTTCTTACACCATACATTCCAACAAAAACTCTGTTTAGGGGGTAAAATCACCTGGGCAGGTAAGGTAATTTGAATCAACTAGAAATAAATTCAAACCAAAAAAATAAACAATAAAATATTATCTTTTGACGAGTTACCATCTTCTGGAGACCTCGAGTGAAATTATAGTCATAATCTAATAAGTCTATTAGACAATTTACTGTTGGCCAGCAAACAATTTTGATCATCGTCACCATAAATTTTAGATTCAGATTCACACTCTTGAGACTGCATATGATTAACAGTTACGTCAGTTCTATGTGGTTGCAATCCTCGCCAGTAATATCTTTTCTATTGGATATCCTTGCTGAAGCCATCTTTTGACATTTCCGCATTTTTGTTCAATTTGACAATAAAATTAATAAACACAAAAAAGTTACGCAGCCACCTACGTGCGGTCTTAAAGACCGGTAATAATTTTTACTTACCCTGGGCAAAAGTGCACACGTAGGCAGTCTTTGTGCATAAGCACTTAGTGATTAAAGCATAGAAAAAGTACATGAACGCACAATATTTGAATCTGAAAAATCGTTCTAGTTTCTGAGACTGACTCTGAGGTGGTTAAGGATTAAAGAGGGATATCGGGAGCGAGACGATCCCGGCCGCTTCGCTTCAATCGAATATCAAATTAATTAAATAGTTTATATCGTTAATTACCTAATTAAAATCATTTATTTTCGATATGAAGATTAATCGTTTATTTAATTAATTAAATAATTCATACTCAGTGATAAAAAAATTTTGATAATTTTTTAATGATTATTTTTTTACATATGTATATATAAGTATAGAGCCTCTATTTTTTTATTTTTTTTAAATTCCTTTATTAGTGTAAAATAATATACCATAACTAATAACACCAATTTTAAGTAGATATTTTTCATAGGTATATAAATCTACACAGCTTATCTTCGTACTGTGGATCATCGTGACATACATAGCAGTGGTTATAAAGCCACAAAAATGCTATAAAATGTCACCAATGTTACCATTGTTACGAATGTTACAAGAGCGATTGAAGTGACAATTTCACGTGATTTTTCACTGTTATTTTTTTGTCACTGAAACGACAGTCACTGATATCACTAAATAACAGTTGATACTATGTGTATTTAGCATTGACAAGTGAAGTAAATGAGTTTGACGTCACAGGTTAATTGACAATATTGACATTGACTGATATGACATGAGCTTTAAAGCTCTATGTGCGTTACAGCAATTCAACTCCACGCCAGTCGGACTCCAGTCTCTATCATTTGACTCTAAGGAAAGTATATTAGATTAAGGTCATATTAATATGTAGCATATGAGATGACTTTGGTTAAACGATCTGCCGACAAACATTTAGTATGCATTATCATAATTCCATTTACCACACGTATACATCTAATTATTGTAAAAAGTGTTTTTACTTCGATGTAATTTTAATATAATCTGCTCTTGACTATTACGACATCGGATGTCAACCGAAACAGAAAGTGTATAATTATGACGGTACCTATACCACAGCACATAGGCAGTACATAAATAGTAATAATAGAATTATATATTATCATTATTGTTTTTTTAATAATCTATCAATGAACAGTAATAATGAATTATATATTATGATTATTTTTAAAATTATAATTTATTGATGGATTAATTTTGAAACTTAGTTCGAAGTCTTAATAAAAAAGAGTACTACAAGTAGTAGGTAACTGAGCAGTAGAAATGTCTGACTTCAACCGATGATCCACTACTAAACTTTACCACTCCTCAGAACTGAGGAGGCAGCGCTACTAGGGCTTACTCCACTACGGTACTGTAATAAAAATAACTCTCATACGAGTAGAAGGTAGTTAGTAAAATGAGAAGATGCAATAACAGTTTTCCATTATTTTATTAATTTTAGATTGAATTTATTTGTAATAATATTATAATTATGGTTCACAACATAACTTATATTATAAAATAAACAACAAATACACACCATTAAAATAAAATTTATAATTTAACCTAAATAACAATGTATTCTCTATTTAATTCAATTTAAACCTGCCATCACGGCATGGTCACTGCCACTGGCTGGCCACTAGGGGGCTATCCATTAGTCACGTGTTGTTCTTTAGTCGCTTCTTAAATTAACATAGATTCATGAACGACATGACATTACACGACGTGAACGACATTATATGCGAACGAACATAAAAAAACAAATATCGATGAAATTGAGAAAACTCTTCCTTTTTTTCAAATTGTTTAAAAATGCTTATATAAAAGGAATATGTTCATTTATTTCAAAAATATAAGTGTAATAAGGGAATATATGTAAGTGTATTAGTGATTGTAATAAATGACCCCCCACCGTCTTGTGGTTATTTTGCCCGGGTATCTCCCTCGTTCGAACCTCACGTGAATAATGGACAGTTCCTAAATTAGGTAGGCAGGTACTTCGGTACCGGGTAGTCACACGAGGAGCAGGCCAGCACTCCGACCCCCAGAACAGAAACTAAACGTAAATATCACAGCCATCTTTGAAAAGATCAGTCCGTGATCATTTACTACTACACCTTCACCTTGCTTCTGAGAACACTTCACAGGTCCGATTAGGGTTGCCAACCGTACTTTATTATATAGTATTGTATTGTATTTCGGGACTCCGCACTATATACTGTTGAAGAAATAAATAGTACGCGAAAATTGTATATTTCAGTACAATATTTTAATGTTTATATTTGGAAAAGTAAACACGCCAAAATTTTTAAAGTGTGCGAAAGTGCGTGAAACAAAAAAAAATTAAACAAACACAGGAGCTGCAAATGTAACCATTTTTTATTTTCTCCAAAAAATAAAGTATATTATATTTTTGAAGCGTTTTATGGTCTTTTTTATGGTTTAGGGATATATTTTATGGTCTTTTTTTTAATATTACTATATTCGAACAAAAACAAGATGGCAGCCCTAGTTCCGATCCCAACCCCGCTCATTACTTCCAATTTCAATCGTAACTGACCATGTGGTTTTTAAAGACCGATTTTCAATATAGAATATACGTATACTCATAATAAAGTAATACTAATTGATTCCTTGACCCAAAAACCATTGACTTCCAAATATCGTTCGTGGTCTTCTACAACCTTCCCATTATATATCGTAGGTTATATGTGTACACAAGAATTATTCGTTTGTCTGTTTAACTTTTATCTATATAACTCTATCCCTGGTGCTGACCGCCTGGTACAGCTTCCCGGACCGCTGGAAGTGCTCCTCATTCTCTTCGTACATTATCTGCTTGTGTCGACTGTGGACCACTATGATGCAATACACTGATATACCTGCAACAAGAGAAGATAATGAAATATCTAATGTACCTAACATATTTTTATATATTTTTTTTATATTCGTTTGATCACAATGTAAAATGTCTTCAAGAGTCAAGTCAAGTCGAGAGTGATTAGGCACTAAGCGCGCGTTACCGTCAAAGGCCACGTCAACATTCCCATCAGACGGTATCGTAGTCAAGTTTGATATTGCCCTCGCTTCGCTTGGGCAAAAGATTGGATTAAAACTATCCAATGACCCTTCCCGTCATATCAGTTACAGACATGTACCATCGTGTCTAAATTGGTTCATTGATTTCAAAGTTGCCATACTAATTTTAACCAATTATCCAAAAGAAATTGTCTTTGCATAAAAATTAAAAAAAAAATGTAATGTACACAATTGACCCTGTTACAGTTTTATTATTAGTATGGATAAAAATTGCTGACACTGGGGCATCAGCGCCCCTGCATTCATATCTTTTCTGTTACCAGTCTCGCCACACGCTACTTCAAAAATGTATGGGAATTACAATTGCGGAAATAATTGTTTAGTATGCATAGGTACATATCTTGGTACTTGTCTTAAATTACATTGAATGAATCCAGTATAGTTTGCCGTCAGAACTACCTACAAATATTATTTAATTACAAATATCTAGGAACATACAAGCCCTGGCCAAGTGTAGGAATATGATGAAGGCCTCCACTTCGAGCAGCTCCCCGGTGTCTTGGAGGATGAGGCTGATGCCAGTCAAACACATGACGAAGAATATCGCCGTAAGAATCCCCGTCACGATAGTCCACGGGAGCGTCAGGAACGGTAATTTCTGGAAAACAATTTTCAATTCTGGCATTAGGATTACGTTTCAAGTTACTTATTGGAAATTTTAAGAGGAATGAGTAAGACTTCCTGGAGTCATAGGGGCACCCACCAATCCGTATTGGAGCAGTGTGGTGGAACCTCTAGGCCTCCTCAGTATGAGGAGAGACCCGTGCTCAGTAGTGAGCCTTCAATGGGTTAAGTTAAGGGCGTCCACTTTCTGACCCATGCTAGGTTCAGAAGGCACATCAAGCTAAATTCTGTATTTATTACATATTTCTTAGTAAAATACTTTGATTACTGATTATCAATCGAAGATGAAATAAAATATTAGCACAATCTCCTAATTCCATACCACTCATTCTTACCATCAGGCGGGATGTTGGTCAAACACAATTATAGAATGTAAAAAAAATCCAGCAGTTTTTTGCATTCCACAAGATCTTTACTTTGGTGAAGAAGGTTTTTAAGACTCAACAAATACCGGAGTTCGGAGTCGCCAGAGATCATTTAAGAGCTTCGTACTACGAATAGTATAGAGTAACGTATAGAGATTCTGTACTTAGGAACGATTAAAAATATTTTTTTATCTGTTTCTTGAAAATCTGGCCTGGCTTAGAGTGCCTACTTCGAAAACGGGGTCACAGGAGGGTTTGCCAACTTTTTGTTGAGTGAATAAGTATTTTTAACAGCTGCAAAAATATAGTACGCTTAAAAATATAGTATTTTATGGGAAGACTAAAAAGTAGAGTAACTTTGTATTAACATTTCTTTTGCACATTACGTCAGACGTAGAAAAATTGCGGATTTTTTAAAAATACTTTTAGTGTTACCCAATCGAATATTGATATATTGTACTGTTATATATTTACACGTCCTATACATTTGTTCAGCAGCATATAGTACGTAGTCCCAACATACAGTACAATACTATATAATATAGTAGTGCTGGTAACACTAGTCACAGCCCATTCATTAGGTGTGTGTGTGTGTTGTATTTTCGTGTTATTTATTTCATTGTGTGTTTGAACCATTCTAACAAGATGTTCTGGTTCTTGGCCTAAAGTGAAAGAAAACGAAATTTTACGACAGTTTTAGTTAATTATTGGAACCATTTTGTATATGTATATTTAAATATGAATGTGGCCACACAGCTAAATAAATAACTGGAAGGAAAATTTTGTTATATTGTTATTAAACTGTTTTAGCAATATATAAATGGTATAATAATGTAATGTACAGATGATGTCAGGGACAAATTTTATGCTACAACTTTCTTACCCTGTATACACACGCCTAATTACAGATGTAAAGCACTAAGAGCTGGTGGACGGACGGACAGACGTTCCTTAGGTTATAAAGAACCCTTAAAACCGGGACTCTTATAAAGCGCTATAAAAAAACTTGCCCTTTCCATGAAACTTCTGTTCACCCAGGGAGGGTTGGTAACCCTGGTAGCTCCTGGAGAAGCTAGCAACGCATTATATATTTAGGGTATACATTAATAAACTATAAACCGCACCAATTTTTCCATCTAATACTACATCTCTATTCTCATCAAGTGGTAGTAGCAAAGCGGTTCGCTCAAACCCGTTATTGAACATAAACTGTACCTTATAGGCTGCAACAACGAGGAGCATGGAGCTGACGAGCTGCAGAGCGCTGACGACTGCCGCAGTCACGTACAACGCTGACTTGTGCGTGGAGACACTTCCCGCCTTACCCAGTGGCGCCAGGGTCACCAGTAGGCAGTACGCCGTCAGCTCCAGGAGAGTCCATACCTGAGATTTTGACAACCCAGGATATTTAACGCCTATAATACTAATCCCAATTCCAAACTGACTGAGCCCATTGCCCAAGCTAGCAGACCAGCGCCCCGAGACAAATGTACTTGGTGTTACCATTCACTCACAAGTAATAAAGCTGTGCAACCCTCGTCTGCCTTAGAACTGTATATATCAATCCTACCAGTCTGAACCTAGAGACAGCCTACAAACGTAAAACACCTTCCCAGTGTACGCTCACTAATTGCACTATAATCTCCCTTTGCATCATGTCTTTTACATGAGTTTTCCGTCACATTTCGCCTCTAAATTATCTCAATAATGCTACCAACCTCGAAAGCAAATTTACTGCCAGGTACTGCAAACCATGTGTATATAATGTAATGCTACATATTAATATTGCTTACAGTACCTATGATAAACGTGTTATCAGTATTCTCGGCGGCGCGCGTCGTGTTCAAGGCTAATGACGTCACAATATACATCTCATACACTATTTCAGGCCTTTCCGCCGGAATATTCCCTAATACATTTAGTAAGAGAGAACAGAAAGAAAGAGACGAATGTTGGTTTATTAACATATGTATGTAGTTTCAGAATACAATTGTTTGCCGCAAAGTCATTGAAGTATTTTAATATTGTATTCCTAGATCTCATTTATACAACATACATCTGTTTATTGGTAAAAGATTTTAATAACATACATACATAAACTATTTAAGTAAATACACATTTATAGAACGACGATGGCATTAAGAAATATTAACGAAAGATTTATGAAAATGGTTATATTCGCAAAAACCAATGCCAGGTGAGATCAATCCTATTACAAATTGTGTTATGGTTCTTATGAACCTCTTGCTCGCCTTAACGCTCCAGAAATTCACAAAACACTTTTTATTATTCTATACTACACTGGTATACATCGCTTATGCATATTAATACACGACAGTATAAAAAATAATGACATATAAAGCAATACCTTATCCTAAGATAATGGCTAATGACCGATAATAAAGTTAATTTCTAATACATAACAACCACCCGCCTAAATTGTGAACAGTTCCCTGTTTACCGATACACTCACCGAATACACATAACCAATGATCAGTGTGCCAGTATGTAGCGAAGCGCAGTAACAGCATGTCTTCACCATTGGCACCCCCATGGCACGCACTAAAGTATGTCTTACACGACACAACACATACACAAATCAAATATTGTGCGCCCAACTTGCAAGTGCCATTTTGTTGACGTGTGTTTTCTTTGCTGGTCGCGTTATCACTGTATTGGCCGTTTTCACTGTTGATAAGCTACTGCCTTAGTACTGATAAGTTTTGATTAAAGATTCAGTGTCGGTAACTGTAATCAGCTGGCCTTTGACGGCGTGGCTTGCTAATTTTAGGGCTCAGCTCAATAATACTTTTTATTTTAGTTTGAATGTTTAAGTGTGAGAATTTGGCTTGAAGATTGGTGCGGAGTAGACGCCTCTCTCTCCAGCTGACTTAAGTCATTTTTCAGTGAATCAAAGACAAAAAAAAATATTTCATTTAGGTATTTTCAATATTTATGACCATATTTTTTTGGAATCGCTAGTTTTCTTAGTCTCATTAATTCTATCTTAACAACACACAGTTGAAGCGGTGATGGCCTAGTGGTTAAAAATTCGGCCAAATACTCGGGCGGTCCGGGATCGAATCCCGGGGCGCGCACTTCTGACGTTTCGGAGTTATATGCGTTTTAAGCATGTCTTTCGCTATAACGGTGAAGAAAAACATCGTGAGGGCATGCCACGGAGTTTGCATAACTGAAAGGTGTGTGAAGTCTGCCAATCCGCACTTGGCCAGCGTGGTGGATTATGGCCTTAACCTACTCATTCAGAGAAGAGACCCGTGCTCGATAGTGGGTCGTGATGGGTTGAGATGATAAAGCAATTAAAAAAAAAGAGGAATGTTAACTCAATATCTACTTGTATCATAGTGTCATATAATTTTTAATGATACCAGGAAGTCCTATACCAAATGTGTATTTAATTAGCTACGAAAACGATGACAATAATATATTTCGTTCCTGTTATTTTATTACGTGTCACAGGTGTTTTAAAACTGTTTTTTAATGATAAAAAATATTATAAACACGAACACATAACATACTACCTATTCATCACAGACACTTGTCCTGGATAACCGAACCCAGGCCACTAACGACATCGACCAATAACCAGAGCCTAACTCGAATTTGTCTTCTAATGCACCATCTGTATTGGAACTGTTTCATATCCTCTAGACCTGCAGTGTGGAGAAATCCTGGCTCAGTAATAGACCAAGAATGTTTGAGGGTTTGAAGTATTACACTTGTAAATCGGGACATTCCACTCTCCTCAAGAATTCTACGTAAGATTGTGACGCGGTGCTTATTAATTTGAACGAATGTTTATCAATTTTGATTGCAAGAATTCCACCGATATGATAACACTCTATTCATCCTTTACTCAGGAATTGGATCAGTAACAACTTGTCAATAATGATGAACACACACATTCATGCTTGTAGAACTAGATTCAACTATTTGTGTTAGTTAAACGTGTTCTCGAAGGGTGCTTAGAAGATGTGTCTGCCAGTGAATAGATGTTGTTTTTGTGTTAGTCTGGAGACGGGCACGAAAGTCATATCTGTTGCAAGTGTGGTAAGTTGAAACAGCCGTAGTAACATTACTGTTTGTCACCCTGGCCGGGTTCACACCTAACACGTTCGAGAATATTTTGTATTTCTCACCTCAGATCGAGAAATATCAGACAGTTTTAACATGTTATAAAATATCGCGAGAATAACTACGGGGACGGGGGTCGGTTAGTTTATGTACCTACATGTAACATGATTGTATTAACGCTATGGCAATTGGAACTATTGAGCGCCTGCTACTAATGCCATAGCATCCGCAACTTCCAACGGAAACACTAACTTGCGCTACTACACCTACATATACTACTTAAGAGTTCGTGTATGCTATTACTAAATGTAAAGTACAATAAACAATAGATCGGCATCCACCGGCATAATTTTGACAATTAATTTTTTTACAATTATAAGTGTCAATATATTGAATTTGTGTATGTGTGAAAGCCAATATTAATACCAACGATTGCTATGGTTTCGTGTACACCGCTTAGATAGCATAAAATAGTCCTAGTAATGGCCTCGTCGGTCTATTTAATACTTCCTGCTTACAACATATAAGTAAAGATAGAGATCCAGAAGAAACTTACACTTCGGAGAACTCCTCATAAAATTCTCAAAGGTATGTGTCTGCACATCTTCACACAGCGCTTGTTCGATTTCGTTCGCAAATTCGTATTATGTATCAGCGACTATCGGGCTGCTTACGTGGTTCTGGCGCTGACTTGGTCGCAAGAAGTCACAAAATCAATCGGCGAGTGTTATGCAAGCGATCACGTATAAAATAATAAATTTTGACTCATAGAAATGGTCTGTGCTTTTGTTGCGGATCGTTTGCTGTCTGCTTGCTGTCTGCAAATTTTAGCTAATAAGGTTGCCGAGCCCAACTGTGGTACAATAGGCTATTTGACTATTTTTTTTAAATATTATTGGATGATTTCATATGTTATAACAAAGTTGTTCAAGTGATTTCATATGTTATAAAAATATGTTATAGCAAAGTTTGAATTTTAGTAACCGCGCCAAAACGCATATTTTTATGATGGCGCCGAACACCTGGCAAGTGACGTCAACTCGCTTATCAGTATACATATATTATCTAGGGACGAGATTTTACAGGCATGTGACGTCACAAGAGTTGTGACCAATCATGAGCGTTTCTGTTACAGATGAAATATCAACAATTTATCGAAATTTATTTCGAAAAATTTAGCATAAATACATGTAAAGTACCGTGAAACTAAGTGAAGTATTCTTTTTTATGCTATTATCTTATAGGATGACTATAATTTGTAGTATCATTTCAATGGAGTCAAATAGCCTATTATGTACCGTATTGAAGGATAGAGCCCAACAAGTTTACTTATTCCTCAGTTATGTTCAACGGTTGCTATGTTGGTGTACGCTGGCGCGGGAGTGTCCTTGCCTGCCGCAGCGCAGTCCAAGCAGTGTTTCTACATGCTGGTGGCAGCTGTCGCGATGTGCCAGGTCGTCTTCTGCAGCCTGCTGGTCTACGGCGCATTCTGGGTAACTATTCTATTTATTACTAGTGTCCTCCCGCGACATCGCCTGCGTGATAGGTAGATTAAAAGTAGTCTATCTGTTATTCTAAACTATTATCTATCTCTGCCAAATTTCATTCAGATGCGTTCGGTAGTTTTTGCGTGAAGGAGTAACAATAATGGATGTATGTATGTTCACGCATAAAATACTGCTCCATCATGAATGGATGTATCATCCATCCAAACATCATGAAATTTAATACACACTCAACCATTATTATTAGTCACAGTATAATTCAAATCACTGCTCTATTCACAATAACTTTCGTAGCATACGAGATGTAAGGATATTTTTATTGAAGTTTTCAATCGGACTCCCGATGTTTTTGAAAATATATAGCCTATGTTCGTCACTGATATATATAGTAAATGATTTTTAAGTAGGTTCTGTAGTTTCAGAGCCTATTCGATTCATACAAACAAACAATCGAATCTTTTCTCTTTATAATGTCCGTATAGTTAATAATTGTTTGTATCTGAACTAGGTGCGTACACACGATTGTTTTTATTACTTCAATAAAAATAAATCTTAGTCCAAGATTATTAATAGTTCATCAAAACTGCAGTAAATTACCTACTTACCTTAAAATTGGGTTTTGATTTAAAATCAGTCGCCAATTCTGTGTTAAATGCGTTATGTCTCAGAACAAAATACATTACTTTGTCATCGGCTATTTTAAGAAATAAGATTTATTAAAATATTTATAAATCACAAGCTTTAGTTATAGATCCTGAATACTAAGAACTACGCAAACTTTCATAACGGTACTGTTGACCGCCGAGGAGTTCCCTTGTCTGGAGCCCATCCTGAGCGTAGTATCATATCATGGTTGACATAAAAATGCATTGTCATCAGAATGGTTTTCATTCATCCATTATGCAAAATTTCCGCACCGTAGTGTAAGAGGAAATGGGTCTAATTAAGCTTGCAAGATTTGACCCGTAACAAACAAATATACACATATACTAATATAAAAACATACACTGCAAGTTAAATAAAATGTTGTAACAATGCATGCGTACCCTACGTCATGTATAGCCGCCACGCATGGCACATGTAACATTGCTACTGGTATCACTATCAACACTAGTGTTGCTCCTGCGCCTGCTATTGCTAGACACACCTTGTTATCCTGATATTTGATCAACAGGCGTCTAAAATACATCCCAGGCCGTGCTCGCTGCCACGAGGACCATTACCTTCATTATTTTATTAATATTCCTATTATCATTACAAACCATCTTTGTAGTTTATTAATATCCAAGAAATTTAAGAATCGGATAATACAATTATTTGTGGGTAAATTAATTACAGGAATGGGTTTACCTTGTTATACTAATCTATATTTAATATATAATCTATGTATATAATAGATACAAAAATATATGACCTACAAGTACAAATTGCTCGAAACAAACTACAATTAAGTTGGTCATCAAAGTTGCATATCGTTTAGATTACTTAGTTACTTATTCCTCTCACGCAGTGAACCAAGGTGAGACCCAGTCTCCGACAAGAGAACTCTCAACCGTAGCCGGTCTTGCGTGAGCGCCACCCGGTTAAACCGTTTAGATTATTGTAAAAAAAATTATTACATTTTTTATACAAACACGATGTCACAGGGTCGAAGGTGACAGAGCTTTTACAACTGCACATATGACTCATGTTTAGTAGTGAGCTATCAGTAGGTCGAGGCCAAGAATTAATTTTAAATGTGGTTCAGAGTAAGCCGAGCTACCTGTGGCCCTGGCTGGTGACTTCCTGGATATCGTGTAGCAGCCTGGTTCTCCTCTCCCTGCTGGGGGTCGTGCTGCTCACCATCCAGTACTACGAGGACGTGGAAACCTTCGCTGACATCAGCACCATGTCTACCTTCTATTTCGTGTACGCAGGTTAGTCCTGGACTTATTTCCAAACGACGTCTGTATTGAAGGTTATAAAATCTAACCCAGTGGTTCTTAACCATATGAAATATGAAATATTTCTATCATATGAAATATTTTATTTAATACTAGCGGCGCGCCCTGGCTTCGCACGGGTCGACATTTTGTCTTCTATAGATCGTTTTTCTAATCTCTCATCAACTGTTTGTGAAGCGCATGGTGTCAAAAACATTTTACAGTACGTTTTTTATTCCTTGGGTTAAATAATTGAAGTTTTAGTAAAAATCCATATTTTCTTCTAGATATTTATGTAGCCTATGTCACTCAGTGATAATGTAATATTTGAGTTTATTCGTTACAAACATACAAAAATACAAATCTTTTCTCGTTATAATTAGTGTGGATAAACTTTATATAAATTTAAATGACAAACGTGTATGTTTAGTAGTTTTCTTCCAATAAGGACCAACCTAAAGTCCTGTTAAAAAAATTCACGTGCTATTTTCATGAATCCCACAATCAGGTTTTCGTTCGATGCTGGCTGAAATAGTTTAACCACACTCATCGGTGAGGAGACGGTTTGAGAGTTCCCTTCAAGATCTTTAATCACGGCAACATAGTCAAAACTAAGAGAGTCTATAAAATTTGAACTTACAGAATGTATATTTCTTTACAGCGATCTTATACTACTGCATCACAGTTGTCCAGAGCAGAAGACTACAGATGATACGAGGAGAAGAGACAGAGTCGGCTGATACTCTTCTACGACGGAAAGACATCCCCAAAAACCTTGTTGTTTAGGTATGAGGTTGAAGGTACTGTCCGGACGCAGATCTGAGAGTAATCACTGTGGGGCAGCAGTGGAAGAAACACTCGTGGAAAACATCAAAGAGAAAGAGATACATCATCTTTGATGATTTGAACATATTTATGTCAATAATTACGAGATATTTTGGAAATTGAATATATTATTTACATTCAAATGTTTATTTTCGTGCCTTTTCTTCCTCAGACCCTACTTAAATTGGTGTGTCAATCCTAGCACGACCGCTTACTTCGTAGTGGCTTGTGTTATTCGCCGGTAGTCGGTAGGTGACTGCTACTGGCCAAAATATATTTATAAAATATATATTAGTTAACAAAGTTGTACAACATTAAATAATTGACATCGTACTAAACTCTTCTAATCAGGTTGTCGGCAGTTAGCCTGCGCGCTTCCGTATTCCTAAAAGATGTGAGCGGAGAAACAGCCGTAACACAGTCAATTTTTTTATATTCAATTAAGTTAGTCCTCGATGATAAAGTGCACTAACATAGTAAAAGCTTATTTCCTCCTAACATGAAGACATGTACGTTATAATCAAACTGGAATCCCTAAATGGGTTACCTTATTCCATTTCTTCGCGGTACGTATGATAAAATATGAGGCGAAACGCGACGCTGGACGTTTTTTTACGAAGAAGGGATGGATAACCGCCGTGCGTCAGCTCGTTCGATGGTCGAACGAGGACGGGGTATATAGTATCATACTTCGAATAGTATTAATTTTATACATATATTGTCCTCTTTATAATTAAACCACGTAAAACTACGCCTCACGAAAAAAAGCACAGGGTGCCCTCTGGCCACCTTGGCTGATGACCTGAAAAAGACAGTGGTCCGCCGGCCTGAAAAAGCTCGAGACCGGTCAGAGTGGCTCGAATTAAGAGAGGCAGTCGAGCAGACGACGTCCGATGGACGATCTGATGGATGGATGAGAATACGTCGTGAAAGTCATCCATTGTTGTGGTAACTTCCTAGTCAATGTTTAGGAAAGTGTAATAGTTAGTTACGCACACGCGCGGGGACAATTACAGAGTGTCGGGAAGATCCCCAAACAATGCTCAGCGCCACTCGCCGGAAAATTGACGTTTTAGTGATGTGCTCATCATTTAACATATTTATCGATGAATTTGGTATTACGTAATCTATTTTATCAAATCGTTGATGATTGTATTTGATTACGTTATCAATTTAATCCAAGTGACGATCATTTTTGTTGTGTAATCAATTCCGTACACATTTATAACGTTTATACTTTCTGGCAAACTATATATATATATATATATATAGAT
>DWJZ01003793.1:0-16379 GCA_018249125.1 Asbolis capucinus | reverse complement strand
TAATATTTAGTACTTTATTCATGTTGTCATATCTTTTTTCTGCATGTAACAATTTTAATGTCTTTTTTTATTTATGATATCTCCCCGTTTAAATTTGAGCGAGTTGTTAAGAAATATTTATGGAAGGTATTTTTAAAATTTAGTAGTTTTTTTAAGTGGCTTCAGTTACAATCAACGTATTCGTATTCAGTTAAATAAAAATTATTAAATTACATCTTATTAAAAGAAATAAAAGTGTTATTTTATTACTTGCCGATGATAGTTGAAGTCGGATTTCTTTTTAAATTAATTATTTATCAATTAACTGTTGACATACATATAGATATTAAAAATATATATATAATTATAAACGATAGACAGACCCGAATAACATTTTCATATATTCGATTATATCTGTTAAATGTACCTCTTTTTTACTTTAAATAAGCTAGCCCTTGACTATGATCCCACCTGATGGTAAGTGGCGAAGAAGTCCTCGATGGTATAGCGCACAACTTAATAAAAACCTATTCACTCGTGCTTTGACATTTACATTGTAATCGAAAGGGAACCGACGCGGGCAACTTATTCCAATCTTTTGCTTGATAAAAGACTTATAGGTGATAAAAGACGAGGCAAAGCGCGTCGTTCATACTGGCGTACCTATACTATCATTTTGACTGTAGATGATTTATACATTTTTTACCACTTAGCTGTCTGAAGCCCGCCCACTCCGACTCTACATGACTATACCAAGAAATCATTATTGGTTTAGCTTCTACCAAATAGAATTTAATTATTCTACTAAGGCAGGCAGAAAGAGGAATCTTAGCGACATGTCTATGCAGTATTGTTATACAGTTAAAATGCTTTTTACTACGGCTTCCTTAATATCATCCGAAAACAAGGTTATTTCAAATTTTTTGTGCCAGTTTTTGTTTTTGGTTAGGAGTTCTATGACGTCAATGCTGAATTGTACATAAATCGCACTGTGAGATGTTTTATTACACCGGTATTCGGGACCAACAACTGCATGACGTCACTCAACTCTCAGCGACAACAACCGCTTTTTTGCTGTATAACTTATGTTTGTCAAGCTATCGAATTCATAAACAACAAATTTAGTAATTTTCTTTATATATGTTATTTTCAGCATTTTTGTAGAAAAGAAATAATGTTTTATTTCACGTCTATCAATCATCATCGCCCCTTATTATCAGATGGGATCGGTATAAAGCATTAACTTATTCTAGGTTAAAAAATAATACTAAATTGCAAGTCGCACGGTCTTTGATTTTTTTATCAACCCTTGTAAATATCCCTTCAATTGTCGATCCATTATTGAACTGAGTTAAGTAATAGTGGGTATGATCGGTAAGAGGATGGGTGACCGCTAGTGGCATAAAACTCATGAAACGTAAAGCCGTAGTCGCGGTAATTATCGTCAGATCTCTTCGGGAAATCTTCGGGCAGAAGAAAAACTTGCGTTGGTCATTAACTCCCCACCAATCCGCATTTCAGCCTCATGGTGAAGCATAATCTAGTTCCTCAGTTATGCGTAAGACACGGGTCTCTACTGAGTACGGATTCAATAGCAAAACATTTATAGGTTGAACCCAAATCTCTAATTATAGATTCGCGTTTAAAGGATCCAACCGCAGATCACCGACATTTGTCGCGTTCTACGAAATTGCACCTTAAATTTTCCATTTCAAGTTATTTATAATATGACCTCCAGTGACGCTGGACGTTGTAAGGCCTGACAGAAACAGTCATCTAATGGGTTCTTATTCTGTTAGACGGTCAAGGATTTTTCCGTGTAATGCAGGAAATGTCGGCCTGTTTTTACGATCCATAATGTAGCTTAGTAGGCGTCTCATTATTCTTTATCAAATATTACTTTTTTGTGTTATATTCATTTAATAAAGCTCTTTAGAACGAAGAAGGTCTAAGGACAAAGCTAATTTAATAACTTACTAATTTTGTTTGGGTTTGACTTAGACTATTGAAGGTTTCAATAATTATTTTAAGCGAGCGGTTTTTTGACGTCGACTATAATATAAGTTAAAGTATTTATCTAATGTTTCAATTAACATACCCTGTTAATAAATTTCTCAGTAGTTATCGACTGGCATGGACTAAACAAATAACACCCATGACCCGATAATATACATGTGTGTAATATATGTATGTACATGCATAACCATTTAAATATCTGCCCCTGTCGGGATTGCCCCGGACACCCGCGGATAGGAGCGCTGCCAAGGGACTGTCCATTAATCACGTTAGGACCCAAATAACTTGGGTGAGAGGAGGTAAACAAGAAGTGTGTATTTAATTTCTAAATAAATACACTTCAGTTTATCCTTATAAACTTAGGTACTTTTGAATATTGCTACTAAGTACCTAAAAAATTAAATAAAAATAGAGTACGTAAAAAAATTATCTTTGGTGGAGGAGTTGGGGTAGACACCACACGCCGTATCACCAGGGGGAAGTCTAAAAAGTTGCTAAAAACATAGCGTGATAAATGGACTGCCCCAACAAGGCTACAAATACGTCGAATAATTACGGTCGTAAA
Organism: Asbolis capucinus; assembly: GCA_018249125.1. NCBI lineage: Eukaryota > Metazoa > Arthropoda > Insecta > Lepidoptera > Hesperiidae > Asbolis > Asbolis capucinus. The sequence goes on along the minus strand of DWJZ01003793.1, from coordinate 13,819 downwards.
TATGTTGAGGTAATTAAACAAGTTTATTGATATTGTTATTGTTAAAAAAACATCAAGAGGAATCTATTTTCGAAGGTTTGAAGCTCAAATCTGCACTTGGCCAGCGTGGTACACTACAACCTTGACCCACATTGTGAAAAGCGACCCGAGCCCACTAGTGGGACATTTAAAGGTTGTAATAATAATTGAAATTGTAAACTCAAATGTAGAAATATTAAAAGAAATAAATTATCTAAACAAGGCAAACTGTATTTTATTTAAGAGCTTGAAAAATAACAAAACCAGTGTAACATAACTAATAATTTATTTGATACAAAATAATTTAGGTATAATTAAATTCACAAGCCTTCAAGAAATTTAATAAAATATAAAATGTTTCGAAGTTAAATACTGCAACATATAATTGTTACTTAAACGTACTTTGTACCATGTTTATATGCAAGTCAATATTTTTATACAATAAACATGAAATTATCACCACGAGGCTTATGAAGTCACGTGTAGTTTTATAAGTTTTGTGTCACACTGTAACTCAACGAATAATTTATTTGTTGTGTCACAATGTGTCACACATCGGGGAGTGACTCAGTGCAAAATCCAAAAGCTCGAGTTGTCCTAGCCTTTGACGGTTCTCAATTCGTCTTCGTAGTGCTGAGTGTACTTGCGTGCAGGGTCATATTTTGCTGTCAGCAGATCCCAGAACTTGGGTTCGTTGTTGATGAGATGGCCAATCATACGACGAGTTCCTCGTTTTTGGGCATCAGTACACTTGGCGCAACGGGTTTCTAATGCTTCTCTTATGTGAGCTGAAACAGAGATAATACTTTTAATTTGGTGGGCGAAATATTTTTGAAATACTGTAACGCTATGTTGTATACTCATAATATGTAGTATAAAAATAGTTAAATACAAGGGCCCTGTAAGGTTAATACTATAGTTGCCTCGAAATATGATTAAGACAAAGCTCAAGTTAACTTGAGTTGATAATGAGTGACTTTTTAAGTCCATTCAGAAATACACTCCGTGCACGGTAACTGCAGCATTTTTTCGAAAATATATTTTTTGAATGTGGATCCCTGCTATTTTGTAACTTTTATAATATTTAGAATGTTTTGTTACTACAATGTGTATTCAGAATAAATGTCAAAAGTCTATTTACATTTAAAGAGATTACTGTAATAGACGAAATTAAAAGTGTTAGTAATAGGGTTTCTTTTTATTAGGTTCGAACCCTACATGAAGGCGATAACTTACTTTCCGAGCAGTGACAGCCTTGTGGATTAAATGGTGGTGTCTCGAACATCAAGTACTCGGTTCAAAACGTGCGACGCGTTTTAATTTTCAAAGTTATGTGCATATCAGCAGATAATTATCACTTGCTTCGGTGAAAAAAAGCATCTTGAGGAAACCTGCACCTGAGAGTTCTCCACAAAGTTCCCAAAATGAGGTCCACCAATCCGCACTTGTCCAGTGTGGTGGACTATGGCCTGTACCCCTCACAATGTTGAGACCCGAGCCTATACAATTATGGATTGCAACGAACGAACGAAATATACTTACATTTAAGTTCCTTTCCTTCAGCTGTACACCGACCCTTGTCTAACAAGCAGTTGATGTAGGCGGTCAGTAGCCTCTTGTTGCCCATTATTTCGTCCAAATTTATGTTGTCGAAGCGATCTGTGTAAGTGTTCTCTGGGGCAGCCGCAGCAAATGCCGCCAGCACGAACAGGCAGACAGCAATCTTCATTCTGAAACTAATAGGCAATTATAAAATAATTTTAGTATTGATACTTTAATGGCTAAGGTAAAAAACACATTTTTATTGGTAACTCCAGCAAATAACAAGTATCTGTCTTTTTAGATATCGAAAGAATAATGTAGGTGATATTAGAATTTGTCTGTGTAATACAGGATGTTGGAGTATATAGGATTTTTTTTAACAAATTTAACAAAAAGGTTATGTTTAAAACATTTTTGGCAATGAACATATACCGTCTTATGTATAATAACCGAAATATTTTGATAATTGAAATTTCTAATCCTTAATAAAGTCAAAATGAACAATTCACGTTTTTTTCTAATAGCAAAATATTTGGAACAAACTAAACTCACACCCTGTACTACAACACACACCGAGCACTAGAAACAACAACAAAAAATACCTTTTGTAAATGAAAAACCAAATGTTTTTTGTCTAAATCGAACTTGACCGTTCGACGTTTTGTAGATGAAGCGTGTCAACTTCTAACAACATGACATTTTATACATATCGCTCTTTTGGACATCACAAAACTAGTTCTGGTCATTACTAGCGAGTAGCCAATTTCGTCATGATGTCGTTAATTTACCGAATATTCCGGCATTGACGTCTATACACATACATATATATTACTAATATGTTCATAAGATAGTCCAACGTCTTCAAGCTAATTAATAGCTTGTTCCGGCTTTAAATTTTGTCTGGAATGAGAAACTATCTATTTATATTAATAATATCAATCATTATTTGTTGTTTAGTTATGAATCACGAACTTCATTAGAACAGTAATTAGGTACATTAGTACTCCATTAAAAATAAATCACAATTGTTAGTTGAATGGTTCGAAAGTTTTTTACCATTTGACATTAGCGTCGTAACATAATAGTTATAATGGTCGACCAAAATAACAAACTTAGACACGATCATAAAAACTTCATTTAAAATCCTCGTAGAAGCTTCGTCAGTATCGTCGTATTTTTTTCACTTCAGTCTATCCTAGAGCTATTTGAAACAACAATATGATAGAATATGAAATTGACTTTTTATTGTATACAAAAAATAACAAACACGATAGAGGATCGACTCACGGTGCCGTGTAACCCTTGCTTTATACATACATACATTACATTACTCTTTTTCGTAATGTAAACTACAAAAAATTGCACTGTTCTATAATTGTAATAGATATCTTCTTTAGAGGTCTTTAAAAAATATATTTTTTCTGTTAATACTTTTGATTTGATAAGTACTCAAATTATTTTCTTTTTAAATTATTCTTTATTAGTGTCAGTCGCAAAGGGCTCGTAATTCGCAAAAAGCAAACTAAGATTATACTAGGCCTGAGACCGAACGAAACAAGATGAATAACTTTAAGCCATATATGTAGTCTCCTAGATTTTTTATTTTTTTTTTATCTTGATATTAACCTGTCTCACCATTAGGATACCAACCTCCAAGAAAAGAAAAAAGTTTTATAAATAGTAGTAGAAGATCAGTGAACCAATAAAATAAATGTATAATACTGTATTCATAAGCAGAACTTCCTTCAGGGACCTATGGAAAAACAGATGCCATATTTTTCTGCACCAAATGTCATTCTTTCATTTTTTAACTAGGATTTGACGTGCAAGCTAACAGAAAAGTACTTTGTCTCAGTGCCCTACATAACCCGTAATGCCGATTAAATTATAACCTTAACAACACTTTAATTACCTAATCCATGCAAATGTAAAGTAATTGCCGAGATATTTTACGGAATGCATAACAATGCCCAATGTCTTCGACATTTATCAAGCGCAAGACTGAAATATGCTACGTAAAGAAAATATTAATCACAAAGCCATAGGAAACCCTTTGCATTAATTAGTAAAATTAATATTTGAATTGAAAATATTTGTTAATATATTTTAGCGCTTGATACCTATAACTAACCTATATTAAATAATTACTCGAGTCCAGTGTCGTTTATGAATACCGGTGTAAAACTAAGATACATCCGATAACGTGGTACAATTTCGTTTGAAATGTCAACTGTACCTCATAGGGTTCGTTACACCTGACAAAAACTACATAATACTCTAGTAATAGACACGACATGCTGTTACGTCAATCTACGGACGGAATGACATCAAATAAATTACATTAGTCATTCATTGTACAAAAACTAATCATCACAAGCTTATCCAATGAAAATTATATAACGTCATAGGTAGTAAGAAATTTTGCAACGCAGCTTTGAATAATAATATTGTTATTAGTGTGTGTTTAAATTTTAATTACTGGTTTTTGGATATCGCTATATGAATACGAATATAATTAATGATAAGGAATGATTGTAAATCGTACATTTTCATTGAAAATTCTTCATCGCTATAATTTTCCACTTTTTAAGAGGATAATTTTGAAAGGAAAATAATTTCACTGATGTAAGTTACATCGTGTGGGAATATAATAATAATACTTATTTATAAATAACAATCTTATACCTATTTATATTTAGATGGGTTAAGAAAATATGTAGTTTAGTGCGCTGCTATATTAGTATGTTAGTATATTTGTTTGTTACGGGTCAAAACTTGCAAGCTTAATTAGACCCACTTCCTCTTATACTTCGGAGCTGAAATTATAAGCAGCTAAGCATAGTGCTTCACTTTCGAAGACAATACATTTTATGATAAGTATGATCTGCTGCTATGCTCAGGATTAGCTCCAGACATGAGAACTCCTCAACGGCTAACAATACGGTTATGAAATTTTATGTTTCTTCGTATTAGAGCTCTATAATTAAAGCTTATATTTTTAAATGTCTTTAATAAAGCTGGTTAGTTTGTTTTATTTAGGAAATTAGCAATGTGATCAGTAGATTTCTTAATGCTTTTAAATTGGTAGTGATTATACATTTAAAAATCTAAACTATCTCAAAAATAATTGATTTAAATCGTACGTTTTTCAAAGTCAAATTCAATTTTTTTATTACGGACAACAAGATCCATGTGTTAGTAATAACTTAGATACTATATTAGTAAGGAATAAAATAAAAACAATATATTAATATAAAATAAAAATAAAATAAAATTTCAGTTTTCCTTGTTAATAATTGCGATTAAACTCGAATTACGAATGGAAGAGCACTCCATTCTAAAAGGACATAAACAACTTCTGACCGATACCTTTTTTGTAATCATACGTTTTTATACGTTACATTATTAAAGTATGGAAGGTTTGTGCGTCAATGCATATGCGAAAACAACCGCAGTACTAAGAATCAGAATAAATTTAATATTGATTCTTCTCGGTCATGTCTAGGGTTGCCAACTATATTGTTAGTAACAGCATTATATTGTTTTTAACTAAATTTTCATAGTAATATTAAATCGGTAAGTTGGTCAAGAAGCACTAAAGGATATGTCTTCAAATTATAAAAAATGAATACTGTTCACTTTTCTTAAATACTTTTTTCTTCTTGGTCCTAAGAATATTTTTTTAATAAACTTACCAACCCTACTTACGTCATATTGGTACACAACAAAAACAAGTTTATTTAATAAGTTAACACTAAACTGAGACTGATCTTAAGATGTGATATCTCATTAGTAAACATTACTAACAACGTAAACTAAATTCCCAGAACTATGACATAAGTCTTCCTACCTACCCTACCTAAAAAACCTACCTAACGTATTTGACTCGAAACCATTAATGGCCTTCTACTGAGCATGGGTCTATTCTTCTGATTGAGAAGGCCTAGAGTATGCCTTCTACTGAGCATGGGCCTATCCTTCTGACCGAGAAGGCCTAGAGTATGATCCAATGTTGTTACTTATTCCTCGGGAAATAGTTTCAAATTTGTATATTTAAAAAATGTTTATGAACCGTGGCCGAAGTACGTGTTTTTCCAGCCGGAACCGACGACTTTACGTGCTCTTCGAAGCACGGAAGAGCTTACGAAAAAGTGACCTCTAAAGGATTTTTTTAAGAACTCATAATCTCGAGTGTATAGTAAAATTCCTAAGTTACTATCCAGAACACGTTCCATTCCATTCTTATTAAACGTTAATTTAAAATAATTACTTATCGAATACATTAAATATTTCCTATCAACACTTTAATTTATCGTTACTATTATATGTGATCATTATTGACATATTTATTGTTAATTCATTAAGTCGACTGCCAAGTCTCTAGTTTACGATTTCTGTGAAATATTGGCTGGTTAGTGTGTACGTTTATATTATAATAATTATGATGCTAAAATTTTATAGTCATTTATTATTAACAAGTTTCATTTCGCAGCTTTGTCTGCGTAGTATATTGACGAACTCCAGACACTAATTATGTATACCTATTTTTGTGCAAAATTTAATTAATATTCGTTCAATATTTTTACGTGAAAGAGTAACAAACTTCTGTCCTTCTACCCTCATTAACTTTCGTACTTTTTTTTACATATTATAAGGTAATGCTTGACAGTCCCACCTGATGGTAAGTGGCGATGTAGTCTTTGATGGTAAAGCGCATTAACTTAGAAGAAGCCTATTCACTCTCGTCTTGAAGATGCCTACGTTATACTTCAGCGGAAACACAGACGCTGGCAATTTATTCCAATCCTTCGCGATATTCCAAAGGACGAGGCGAAGCGTGTTGGCCGACAGGACTGATAGATTCCGACAGGAAGCGACTTATAAATATCGGTACTTACTAAGCTATTCTGAATAAAATTTAGCACAGATATAGATTATACTGTGGAATAACACTGAGCTACTTTTTATCATGGTGCCTAACATGCGAGCGACAGGCAAACGGAATTATTCATATTACTTTTCATTATTTCAATTGACAATTTTGTTCACCGAACCAACCGAGTTGAAAGCACTGAAATAAGGACTAAAATTAATATTCAAAAAAGATTAATGAATAAGATGTAACGAGTTGACGCACGGCCGGTGTCCATCCCTTCGTCGCAGACACTCAGTACGAAAATCGCGCTTTGCGTCCGCTTTCATCATACGTTAAAAGACTGGAATAAGTTGAGCGCGTCAGTGTTTCCACTCGATTACAATTTAAGTGCCATTAAGTCAAGAGTGAATATTCTATTACTAAGTTAGTGCGCTTTGCCATCTAAGACCACATCGCCACTTATCGTCAGGTGGGAGAGTGGTTAAGCACCAATTTACAGGAAATAAAAAAAGGGCTCCTAAAATATATTGTCTCATAAATGTGCTCACAAATATTTAATTAAGAACGAGAATATTTAATAAAGAATCAAGTGAAGTCATTTATTTCATGAAGCTATTGTCAATACGCTTATGACCGTCCTTCAGATTCTACCACGGTCATTACTAAACCACCACCACCACGTGCCTTAATGAAGACGGGAAGAAATACCGAAAGAAGTAATAAAAATATTAAGGGACTATTTATACCTGTACAAGGAAATTCTGCTATTGCATATTCACCCTTATAAAGTCCTGAAATAAATTTTTCAGTAGGTACGCTGATAAATGAAATTTCGGCTTAGCTCGTCTCAAGGCCAGCCATTGATTTTAATTTGTTTATTCGTTTAAGAGAAATTGTTTAAATAAACCAAATAGGGATCTAGAATAAGTTGTATATAGATTTATTCATTTTATTCTGTTGTGAAATTCAAATGGATTTATTTATCAATTTACTATCATTTTTATATCAAAAATCTGAAGCCTTTTCATCCATCCGATACAGCATCCATTTTCATGATTAAAAGGTCGCCGTAAACACAGTACGAGCAGTCACGTACGAAATAAAAAATAATTAATATCTTGCTTTATTTTATAACAAGTCAGCCCGCAGCTTCTCCCGCATGTTACCCGCGTACAAGGTAGTTTATGAGTTATTCCAGACTATAATCTGTGTCTGTACCAAATTTCATTCAAATAGGTTCAGTAGTTTTTACGAGAAGGAGTATTAATATTTAACTCGTTTTATTTATAAATATTGCCCCTGGCAATACACACTTGGCCGGTTTTTAATAATTTAATATTTGAACCCAGTCTCAAATCTTTGTAGCGGAAAAATACCCTTGTCATACAAACTTCCCCAACCCATAATACCCCTTAATAAAATAACCCTTAATAAACACCCTTTCTGGGGTGCACTCTTCGCTCATTAAGGAAACTTCTATACGAAAACAAAATAAATAGATATTGCAATACAACTCCAAGCCGGCAACTCACACACGGCCATCTGATCCCAAACTAAGCATTAGATTGTACTATGGTAGTCAGACAATTGATAAACACATATACATATATATTTTTAAATACATACTTAGTTACCTATAATTTACCCCAAACACAGAACAAAGATTCCAGCTCATCACAGAAAAGTCCGTTTTGGATCGAACCCGCAACCTCCAATTTGTAGTAAGGTTCAGTAACCACTAGACCAATAGGCCAGTCGAAATATTCGCATGTGATTCATTTTACTATATTATAACTATCAATTAGTTAATACCAATTACAAATTCATTTCCTATATCATTATAATTATACTAAAGTCAATCTCACTAAATTTCGAATTCAATAAACTCAAGATTGAGTTTGGTTATAAGTTAGTAGAATTAGAAATGGAATTAGGAAGGTTTTCATAGTCCGACGGCTTATCGATTGTAAACGATTGTAAAAGTTAAGCACAAGCGGGCGCGGGCGGTAGCAGGATGGGTGAACGGTAGTGACAAAAATTCATAAGGTTCCGTGCTTCGCAGGGCACATAGTCGGTCCCGTCTCTTACTGTTAGGCAGCAATCGTTACCCACATCGCATGCCTTCAGCTGGCGGCTTTCAATTTTCGGGTTGGCCACTAAACTCTCCACCAGCTCGCATGAGAGCAACACGGTGGCCTAGGCCTCCTCAGTTTAACGAATCATCTGTGCTCAGTAGTGTCAAAGTCAAAATATTTTATTTCATCGTAGAAACATCGAGCTCACTTTATGAAAGTCATAAGATTACATACACAATATTAATACATTCTTATTATGATACATTAAAAATGGTTACGGATTTAAAATCAATAAATAACCCGTTCCACGGTATTTTGAGCCAACAAATGGGCTGAATCCGGCAATTACTTTTACATTACATTAATAATTTATATACAGAATAAGAAAACAAAAATACATATGTTATTACAATATTTTAGGAGAAAAATATTTTTATGAACAAAATACAAAACCGTAATATATTTCCACCCCCACAATAGAATTGGGCAATTTGGGCATACACATATATAAAGGAAACATCACGAACGCCCACGAGTTGGGTAATAAATTACCTGACACTGCCCATCGCCTGACAATATTTTATCAGGTATCTGTTCACGCGTGCGACAAGGATGCAACCATACGTCAAATTGTCGCATATTATTGTTTCTTTACTATTATTATCTTTGGACGACTCACAGACGGCCATCTGACCCTAATTCAAATTTTCAAATTATTTATTTGCATAAATAAGATGACAAAAGTTGGGCAAAAATCAGTATTAATAAGTGCTATATTTTGCCTTTTCGGCATGCAAAATTTTTACAATTATAACTTAAAATAGCATTAACGATAAATTAATTGGTAATTATAAGACAATTTGTCACACACATTAAATACTATATAACAATTAATTGGACAGATAATTGGAAAAAAGATAAAAAAAATGAAAATACACATGCAACAACAGAATTTCATATAAGTGGTGTCAATTATAATAAAAAAATTCACCTAAGTTGTACAAGACTTTTGTTAAAGTAATTTGCGTAATTCTTTATTAATTTTTAACCCATCCAGACATTTTATTGGTAGCTTATGGAAAACACGAGTAGAACTACTAATTATATTCTAGTACTAATTATAGTAATCTATTAATATTACTACTGCTAAATTAAGCGTTACCTTGTACTATGGTGATGAGACAACTGATAAACACATACACACACATATATATATATATATATATATTCTACTATTCACCCGCGACTTCGTCCGCGTGGTAGGTACGTTGATAAAAAGTAGCCTACGTGTTATCAAAAACCATGATTTATCTCTGCACCAAGATTCATCTTAATCCGTCTAATATATAAATATGCATATCATCTTTAAGATACCTACAATGGGGATAAAATCTATCCTATTTTCTTGGATGTGATCTATACGCGTGCTGTTCTCAGTCCTTTTCACAGTTACTACGTGAAGAAAACACGAACATCCAAACATCGACTAACATTAATTATGATAATGTTTATATGGGTGGGTCATCATCATCATCATCATCATCGTCTCAACCCATCACGGCCGACCATTGAGCTCGGGTCTCTTCACTGAAGGGTTAAGGCCGTAGTCCATCACGCCGGCAAGTGTGGATTGGCAGACTTGACAGACCTTTGAGTTGTGCAAATTCCTGGCATGCAGGTTTCCTCCGATGTTTTTTTTCTCCGATGTTTTAAATACTTAAAACATCTTCTGCGGAAATACATTTTATGTGGGAATATATTTTTTGCGGGAAAACACACTATAAACATGTGTACACATTAAAGAATAAATACAAGTAAATTGAAAGATTGCAGGGAAGGTTTCTTTTTTGTAAAATGGACTACATACCTAATCATTTGGAGTCACAGAGTTTTGAATCACAACTGACAGGTTAAGGAGTTCTCCACCTTATACAATATTTTTTCTTATATTATTCACTAGATGTCAGGTCAGGTAGGTCTCACTAGATATCATACATATTTAGATCGCGAATTTTCGTCTGTGTGAACGATAATATGCATTTTTACAAGCTTTTATTTTACTTGTAGTGTATGTTTGTATATTGGTATGTTAGTTTATTACATTTAATTAGTTTAGTATATTTTATATTTGTATATTCGTTTGTTACGGGTCAAATCTTGCAAGCGTAATTAGACCCACTTACTCTTACACTGTGGAGCTGCAATTTTGCATAAAGTTCTCATTCTGATGACAATGCATTTATATGGCAAGCATGACCTAATACTACTGATTGGCTCCAGGCAAGGAAACTCAACGGTTAACAATACAGTATGAAATTTTGTGCGTTTCTTTGTATTACGGATCTATAATTAAAGCTTGTGTTTTTAAATATTTTAATATACCTTTGTGAGGTCATAAAACTGCATTGTTGTCGGGACGAAAGGCTTATGCAAAATTTCAGCTCCGTAGTGTAAGAAGTGGGTCTAATTAAGCTTACAAGATTTGACCCGTAACAAACGAAGACACAAATATACAAACAAACACTGCTAGTTAAAGAAAAGCTTGTAAATATATACCTATCCTGCGATTTATGTTCAGTGTACCCTTTAAAGACGATCCCAAAAACCAATCACCGCCCAATATGATTCTCGAGTCAAGTTGATTGAGTGTTTATCGTTGCGAGCTTGTAACGGTTCAAGAAAATTATTATCTCGGTAAAGGTAAGGTTTATTTTATACAGTTCTTGCTCGCGGCTTCACCTGCAGCGTGGTTTGATAGCCTATGTGTTATCCCAGTCTGTTAATTATACATTTTAATCCATTCAACGGTTAGCACGTGAAAGAAATGCAAACATCCAAACATTTAAAGGAGCACATCATCAAAGGAATCTACAACCGGGATAAAATCTATCCTAGGTTCTTTTCCTGGTTGTGGTCTATCTGTGGGTCTGCCTCTTCTTAATCCGTTCAACGGTCAGTGCATAAAGAAGAAAGAATACTAACATGTAAACATCTTCACAAACTTTCACGTAATATGGACAGGCCGGTTGGTCAAATGGTTAGTTAACCTGACTGCTACACCGAAGGTTCGATTCCCAAGCAGGTCAAACTTTTCTGTGATGAGCAGGAATGTTTGTTCTGCGTGTCTGGGTGTAAATCTATTTAAATATTATTTAAAATAAATAAAATAATTATGTTTATTAGTTGTCTGATCACTATAGTATATTCTAACGCTTAGTTTGGGGTCAGGTGGCCGTGTGGGAGTCGTCCAAAAATATTTATTTATTTAATATTAGTATGATAGTAGGATAAGTTTTTTCCTTCAACTTTGCTCTCGTGGAATAGTTTACAAAGACTATTGCTTCTCCACGTACGTCATTGTCTAAATGGAAACTTCGATAATGACAAACTTCTATACACATTTTCGTCTTTTCTTCCAGCCTTACATTTTCTGTGAAAATGTTTTTCCCAAGTTCCGTTCTCCTGGAAAATAAATGGATTTTTTCCTGAATTTTGTCCGAAGCGAAGTCAGGGCGCTTACTGATTCACAATATTAGTAGGGATTATATGATTTCCGAATCAAATTAAATAAACAAACTTTTGAATATTATTTCAAACCTATAACAATATGTAAGTGAATATCGTTTTTAAATCGGATCCGCCGTTTCTAAGATTAGTGTTACAAACGCAGACAAACAATCAAGAATTCTACATATTAAATCGATGTATCGAGTTCTTTAGTAATCGATTTTTATCTCACGTGTCTCTCGCTTTCGCTCTCGTTTAGCTGAGTCTCTTTAATCATAATAAAAATATGGTATCAATTTTCATGTAAATTGTAGGTGACCAAGCAAACGCTCTGCAGTTTTTTCCTAGTTATGAGAAGCTAAAGTCTTATAACATACGAAAATTGAGTTTGTAAAAACCTAATAAATAATTTAAAGTTATAAATTTTTTTGATAGCAAAATCCAAAAAGATGTAACTCAAAATTATAAAATGAACAAAAAATCTGGGTTCTTTAGTTCTTTAAAGGCCGGTGACATAAAATGATGCTGATGCACGAAGTACTTGAACCAGCCGAGACAGGTTTATGTAACTGCCACCGGACATCAGTGCTTCGGAGGGCACGTAAATTGGTCTTGGTTGCTACAGTTACATACAAGTCGTTAAGCTCTGTCGGAGGCCTTCACAAATAAAAAAATCCGATTCTTACGTTGACCATTAGTCCCTTCCCAATCCGCCCTGGAGCAACATGGTGGAGTATGTTCTAAGTCTCCTAGTCATATGAAGAAAGCTCATGAGTTGGCCATCGATATATTTTAAGTAGTCAAATATGCTGTGATAACAGTGATGATTCAGTGGTTTGAAAGTTGGTCTCGCGAACGGAAGGTCCAGGGATCAAATCCTGCTGCGGGCACCTCTTTTAAAAGTCCTTTTTATCAGAAATACCTTATCGCTTGCTTATTGATACAGTTAGGGAAGAAAAACTTCGTGTGAAAAAAACCTGTACTACAAAATTGTCAAAAATGTGTGAAGCCCAATCCGTACTTGGCCAGCGTGGTAGACTATGGCAGACATAGTGAGTTAAGACCCAAGCCCAGCAGTGGGATTGTTATGGATTGCAATAATGCAATGTTATGTATTGCGTCAAAAACTAGTGAGCTGAGTTCAATTATAAGCGGACTGAGGTAAACAAAGCGTTTATCTAGCACAAGAGCTAGAAACTAGTGACGAGGTAGGCTACATACTTTGCAGGATTGATATCTGATAGGAGATAACTGTATTTACACTACACTACAATAAATACAAATATTTTGCTACGTTACTGGTACTCATTTGTATGTTTAATGATATTTTTTGGCTCTACAACTTCCGTCCTGGCAGGCAACTCGTTAGGAACACCCTAGTCTGATGTTACGTGAGCCAATAAATGTGTTTTATTTAAAAAAAAAACAAGAAAATATTAGCATGGGCAACGGTGATCACTCTTCACGTGATCCGTCTGCGCGTCTGCCAGCTTTTCTCATAAAAAAAGTAGATTTGAAACTTCGATCAAGAATTAACTAGATGTTGGTAAGCGAAAAAATGTATTTCGTCAAATTACAGCTCACTTATAATGTGGACTAGTATTTTTATTTATATATATCATAATTATTATCTCAACCATCACGGCCCACTATTGAGCACGGGTCTCTGCTCTGAATGAGAAGGTTAAGGCCACAGTCCACCATGCTGGCCAAGTTCGGATTGGCAGACTTCACACATCTTTGAGTTTTGCGAACTCTCCGACATGCAGGATTCCTAATGAAAATTTCCTCCACTGTTATA
>DWJZ01003792.1:0-16385 GCA_018249125.1 Asbolis capucinus | reverse complement strand
AGAAACTAAACTTTAAAATCCACACTGACTTAACTGTTACAAAAGCCGCAAGAATGCTTGGGTTTATAAAAAGAAACGCAAAAGGTTTTATGTCACTTGGCACAAGGATGTACCGTATCCAGGAACTGAACATAGGATACATTTTGTCCCGATTGTGGGGTACCCTGAGATGATTTGGATGTTCATATATTAAGATAAAGCCAGGCACAGAGATAAAATTATTGTCTAGAATAAGACATAGGCGTAGTATCAACACAACACGAGCAAAACCGAACAACACTTACTGTTCAAAGTATTACGCTCAATAAGACCAAAGGTCACGCACCTATGAACATCTACATGGAACCAGCCTCACATAACTCGTCGTGAAAGCTCAGCATTTGCTCTTGACGCATCCCAAATGCCACGCTGTTTCAACAGTCGGAATGTCGCAAAACATCTGCTATAACCCTAGGCCTTTCTAAATCATGGGGTTCATTTACATAGGCCCTGTAGAATCTATTATAATATTATAAAGGTAAATAAGTTTGTTTGTTTCGTTGAACGCGCTAATCTCAGGAACTACTGGTCTGATTTGAAAAATTGTATCAATGTTAGATAACCCATTTGTCGAGAAAGGCTATATCATTATGCTTAGGCCAATAGGAGCGGAGCACCAATGTTTCAAAGTCGCGGGCGGAAGCTAGTATAGTTATAAAACTTTTAACTTTACAAATTTGATTAAAACGAGATTAAACACAAAAGCCCCTGTCGTTCTGTGGACTGAGCTAAAAAAATTACACGTGTCTTTTAGAACGACATTAAAACCTGCATCACGCTAATGGAGTTTTCTTCATCCCTCATACGAGGATTATAAGTTCCGAGATTTATAAGTTCCAAGCACTAACTCGACCACGGTACAGACTTGACTCCTTGATAAGTTGCAGGATGACGTTATAAAAACCTGAATCACGTTATTGGAGTTTTCTACACGTCTCTACCTTGACATGACACCTGGCCTGGCGGGAGATGTCCTCTTACCAAACTCGAAAAAGAGAAATCCTGTCTTAGCTTACAATGCTAGATGCTTCTTTTTGTTTTTTTTTTGGTTTAGGGGCATCTAATGCAAGTATCGGAAATTTTTTAACCCGCTAGAATGCCACCAACGAAAGGCCGCACACGTTAACTTTAATTTAATTAAAATTTTACGAGTCTTTATCAAAAACCTGTTTTTATGATCAAAGAATATCGAAAAATAACATCAGATCATTACGTTCAAGGCTTACCCGAATGTCACTTGTAAGGTATTTATTAATTTTAAATAATAAAGCAAAGTTTTAAGCGCATTTACGTTGAATAGTACTTAAGCTTTGATTTTTAAGAATACTATAAATTTTAAATCTTTCATTGAAACGTAATGTTGCCTTTAAATATGCTTGCGGTACATTATTGCAAATACATATAGTATTTGTTGTCATTTATGAATGAGTTTTAACAGCAATGGAACAAGTATTACTGAAATAGTGAATTATTATATATTGTTTTGTATCGCGTGACCCAACAATGGATGACCCACATTGACCCACACTGACCCAACATACACAGGATTGGAAGCGGGTAAGAAAAGTGGCTTAGAATTCAGCCTCCTACTCAGTGGGTCCGCGTTGGAATCCCAGGCCGCGCAATCACTTTTCGGAGTAATGTGCGGATTGAGCATTTAAATGTCATTCGCTGTAATAGTGAAGGAAAACGTCGCGAGGAAACCTGCATGCCGGGAAGTTTGCAACACTCCAAAGTATGTGAAGTCTGCCAATCCGCACTTGGCCAGCGTGGTGGACTATGGCCTTAACCTTCTCATTCAGAGAAGAGACCCGTGCTCTATAGTGGGACTCCTGGGTTGAGATGACACAGGATTATGTTAGGTGTTGTGTACAACACATCAACACACTGTTGTTGGACCGGCTACTAAGTGTTTGTTAATTTGTAAAACATATTCTTCCTTTTATATCGATATCTCGTTTCTTCACTGTGTGACAGAAAGCGTTTCCTAGAGCTCTTTTTAAGCTTTTATTTAACTTGCAACATATATTAGTATATTTCTACATTAGTTTGCTACGGGTCAAATCTTGCAAGCTTAATTAGACCCATTTTCTCCTACACTACGAAGTTCAAATTTTGCATAAAGTTTGAATCCTGATAACAATGCATGTTTATGACAAGCATGACCTGATATTACAGTCAATATTGGCTCCAAACAAGGGAACTCCCCAATGGTTATAAAATACAGTTATGAAGTTTTGTGTGTTTCTTTGTATTACGGATCTATAACTAAAGCTTGTGTTTTTAAATATGTCAGATGTCACAAACTATTTGCAAGAATTGTATTGCTCGGTCGTTTTTTTATTGATGTTTATGATGTCATGCTTATAAATACTTTTTACTTTCTTATTATTATATAATCTATTGGCTCTTAAAACGAAATAAACGACTTAAACTTTTATCTGTTTAAATGAAGTCAGATGTGTACTTAATAATTTTTTTAATGATTGTGGGTAATGTTTATATACAGTGCAAAATACATTTAAGTAAAACACCATTTTATCGAAGCAAAGTAAGGATCCATCACTAATATACTAGTAATAGCTGGCTTCTACCGTTCAAAAACAGAATACAACGCGATGAAATAGAATAATTAAATAAAACCCTAGTATTTCTCAACTAGTACAATTAAATATTCGAATCACTAAGAAACCGGTTTGACAGATCGGTCTTCGCGACACGCGGTACTGACGCATTCCATACCGAGACTGATTCCAATTGACACGAAAGATATTTATTGAAGCATTATCGCTCTTATAGCTCTTACATTATAGCTATTGCTTGACGACAACCGCACTTGGTGGTAAGTGCCGATGTAGTCTTAGAGGGCAGTAAGGCGCATTCACTTACAATTGTAGGCATTCTGAAGCTGTAACAATGACAAAAGATTA
The DNA here is from genome assembly GCA_018249125.1 of Asbolis capucinus. Classification (NCBI taxonomy): domain Eukaryota; kingdom Metazoa; phylum Arthropoda; class Insecta; order Lepidoptera; family Hesperiidae; genus Asbolis; species Asbolis capucinus. The sequence goes on along the minus strand of DWJZ01003792.1, from coordinate 13,416 downwards.
AACAAATACATATATAATTGTTGCATGCGTAAAAATATAAAATCTCTGAAATCGTATTAAATACGTAGGTATTTATAAGATTATTATTTCACAAATAAGTATATTTTCATTTTCTTTCAAATCTTATAATTTTTAAAAACATTTGATAGATGCAACAAATTTGGTGTGCCAAAATTAAAAATACTTGTTTACCTATTTTACTAATTAAAGTCATTAGTTAAGATTTATTTCATTTAGTAAAACTACGACAATATCCTATTTTGTACATAAATAAAAAAAACATATTGGTTTGTAAAAAACCCAAATGAAAACAAAAATGGGAAAATAAATATATTTGGACACATTCAAATTATTGTTGAATTATAGTCTTATTAATTTCACAAGAGCTTGTTACTGTTCGCTATTCAATCGATTCGTCCAATAAAACTTTAGAAGCGGAAATACAATAAATATAATATCTAAACAATAAGATAAATAAGAAGAGGCATCTCAAGAGGCACCCAACATGTTAAGATTCATCTTCCACGCGATGCCGGAAACACGTTAAAACATACATAGGTCAAGTCAAATCAGACAACAATATTTTTATAGAAATCAGCTCTGTCTATTACCCTTTGACACCTAAACTACTTCACCAAACTGAGAAAACACATACGGAACTTTGTATTGCGCTCCGAGGCCTGGACGGAGGGAACCGGGGAGGGAGTCAAGAACAGGAACCGAACTTTCACTTGCAGATTCACAAAAAGTAGACCTCTTTGTTTGAACGCTTTTGAAATTACGACGTCGGGTGAATGTAACCTGTTCCACGTGAGCATAGTCACCAAAAACCCAATATTTTACTCGTATATTAAATATCATCAACATTTATAAGGTATTTGTATCCTTTAACCCAAAGTGAATCAACCCTGACACCTGCCCATAAAATATACCATGTTGTCATCGGGATGACGTAAGCATGACGAAGTTACACCAGATTGTATCTTTTAAGTTAACGATACATTAAAGTTTAACTCGCAGTTAAGAACAGAGGCGTTTATGGTTTGTGGGAACGGTCGAGAAGATACAACAGCGGTCGGAAAGGAATGGGTGACCGCTGTCATGAGAGCTTTCGTGCTTCAGAGGGCACGTTTTCCTCGTAGTGATAAGAACGTAATCAATAGTTAAGTAGATGCCGGTTCAGTGATAAAAATGTGGCTCAACATAGTTTAGTTCATGCGGACCAACATTTGTGTTAAACTTCTATGGAAGGCGAGAACTAGTATATTCTTGGTAGAAAAATAACAGAAGAGAGTATAGCGAGTGCAAAATCATGCTTCAGACGGGCTGTTCCTGTTGTCACTGCCATTATCTTCAGATGACATTTATCCTAGTCAGAAACCTTCGAGCCGGTTTAGGTCTTCTGACACACTGAGGTGTCCCCTCCACTAATCCACAATGAAGTTACCGGGTGGAGCTTACTCAAGGCCTCAGTAAATTGACTATCCTGCTGGTGTAATGGTTAATAAACCTAAGCCGGAGGTCGTGGATTCAATATCCAACAAGAACAAACTTTTCTATGATGAGCAGGAATGTTTGTTCTGTGTCTGGGTGTAATAAAAATGTCCATATAAGCATGTACTTAATAATATATATGTATGTTTATCAGTTGTCCGATCACCATAGTACAAGCGAATGCTAAGTTTGAAATTACAAACCATATGTGAGTTGTCCTGAGATATTTTTTTTTCATCATCATCACACTACCCATCATTGCCCACTATTGAGCACGAGTCTCTTCTCTGAATGAGAAGGTTAAGGCCATAGTCCACCACGCTGGCCTAGTGCGGATTGGCAGACTTCACACAACTTTGAGTTTTGCAAACTGTAGTATAAACTGTGTAGTGTAAGAGGAATTGGTTCTAATTAAGCCTGCAAGATTTGACCCATAAACAACAAATAAACAAACATACACTGCAAGTTAAATAAAAGCTTTTGATAATATATAGATAATATAATAATAATATAATAAATAGAAATAATATAAGACTACTTTTATAATTTGTTTGCACTGGTGAATATAAACTAATGACTTGTATAGGGCAGTGATTCTCAAAGTGGTTTAGGCGAACCGAAAGGGTCCACAGAAGATTCTCTAGACAGTCTAGGCCAATCAAGAAGTAAAACAAAATTTGTGCATCACAAAATGTCTTATAAAGTATAATAAATATTTTTAATGTAATTTAATTTGGCGACTAATTCGACATAATATACCTACACATTATTTTACGATATAATCATATAACAAAATTGTACATGGAATATATTTCATTAGTTACAAAATAATTTATTATTTATTAAGAGTACTATAATGTATCCGTTATTCATATATATATATATATATATTTAGTATTAGGTACAGTATACATTTTTTTCAATTATTCGGTTGACTGTGCGGTCTTATTCCCTCATATATTGTAATAAGCCTGGATAACATTAAGTATTTTTGTATTGAAATCGGCAAGCAAATAAAATATACATTACCTTTAAAGAATTCTTTTATGGTAGCTATACAAAATCAAACATTACAAACCTTTTCAATAACCTCCATACTCTGTAAGATTATGGAGCGTATATTAAACTCACGTCTCATGGCACACCTAGAACAAAACAGCCTCCTCAGCGATCGACAGAAACCGATCGACTGGGGACCTTCTAGCGTATGCCACACACATGACGGGAGAGAGCCCCGAGAGAAACGGGGAGGCACTTTCACTAAGTTAATGCGCCTTACCATCTAAAACCACGTCGCCACTTACCCTCAGGTGGGACTGTAGTCAGGCATTAATTTATTATTTGTAAAAAGAAAAAAACAGTGAAATTCACATATCTATGTGAATTTCACTGTTTTTGAGTGATGTATCTGAGTGATGAAGAAAGATATGAATAATATGTTGATTTTAGTAGAATAATTAATAAAGCGTACATCAAACGATGAATATGTAGACGTAAATTTCTGTATATTAAACATACTCGTATAAGATCAAAGATGTAAAAGCATTCATTCATAATACCTACATAAATTGCTTGAAATATATTGCCGAAATATTCTTCGCAACTTATATTTACTGAATGTTTTGCTAAAGATATATTTTTTTGTTAATAGAAAGTCGTGCGTGAGATGAATCGCCTCGGAATGGTGATCGACTTGTCACATGTTGGTGAGAATACCACGAGGGCTGCCATCCGTCTCTCGAAGGCCCCGGTCATCTTCAGCCACTCCTCGGTGTACAGCCTCTGCAATCACAATCGTAATGTACCCGACGATATCATTCAATCTATGGTAAGAAAATTATTTTAATTATAGGATTTAATGTAATTAATTACATATTCATCATTTACAAATTCATTGAAGAATTCATACTCCAAACTTAATGCGATCATAACCCGGTGGCTTGTAGGCGATCGAAAAAGTTAGCAACAGCGGGTGCGGTCGGCTGGAGCATGAGTGACCGCTAGTAGCAAAAATTTCGTAAGCGCTTCCGTGCTTCTCGTTACGAGTGTAAAGCCGTTGGTTGGTTGTTATTGTCACATCGGAGGACTTCGAGTGGCATTAAAACTTCCGGCATATGGGTTAGCCACGAACCCCACCACAAATCCGGACGGAGCAGCGTGGTGAAATATGCTACTTAAAATTCCACGAAGGAGATCATAGTTTGAACAAAGGACCTTAGGTAGGCTACCGAAAGAAGACAGCGGATATCTCAAGATCGCTCGGAGCTGCGAAAATTAGGTAGACCATTGGATCTCTGAAGGCTGATCGAAAGATGAATTGACGCCGGCACTATTGTCGTGAATGGCATAGACAAAAAAACACAAAAAACATCCAAGAACAAATCTGACGCCAGAACTCAAACAATAAAAACAACAACTGACATGTGTCGCATAAACTACTGGGAATCGAATCTGATGTTCCTTTTACGAAGGCAGTTATTAACGCTTTTCATCGGAGACAAAGCAAATTCTATTCCATGTTTAGTAACATGGGAGCAAGGACCGGGAATCTGTGTGAAGCTGAAACATGTCACTCTCTCGAATTTCATGCCAGTACAAAGACATTTCAGTGATGTAATATATTTTAATATTCTTATACTCACATTGTAAGGGAAGGATGTGTGGATGGATGGATGGACGGACAGATGTATGTTCTTGTTTCACGCAAAAATTACTGAACGGATCAAATGGTATATGGCATGGAGATATAGTCTGGAATACCACATAGGCGTCTGTTTCTCAACGCACTAAGTAACACAAAAACGGAACTACATTTTAACAAACAAATACATACATGTAGGTACATATTTCGTTTTTATTAACGCCGGTGTAACAATAGAGACAAAATATTTTAAAGTACAGAGTAATGTAACAGGGTTTGTTTTTATAGAAAGAAAATGGCGGTATCATTATGGTGAACTTCTTTCCCGACTTCGTCAAGTGTGCGCCGAACGCTACCATCTCGGATGTGGCTGGTACGTAGTTATAGTTTAAAAATTTGCGTAGAATCCTTCGATCAAGAATATACTAGATATTGCCTCCTATAGAACTTTAACACAAAATACTTTCCGCATATATATATTTATTTATTTATTATAATATACAGTTATACATCTTTGTTGAATTACCAACATCGTTTTATTGAGAACTAAGAAAAAGTTAAGAAAACGTTCTACTTGCAACGTATTTACATCCATTATGTCCAGTCGGTTGTAATAATTTGTGTCAAGATACATTTTTAACGCTGACCGACATCTACCGCAAGAAATTTGGAAAAAGCGAAAGCTGAACGTAGTTTTTAACGTTGATAACATTTTGAGATAGGATATCACAAGATCTGGTAGACCCACTTGATTTTGACACTTCTATTTTTTTTACACTACTCAATCCTGTGTATAATTATTTATTACTTAGGTATATGCAATCAAATTTTACATTCTGAATTCATTCAAGAATTCAGAACTATTAACTTTCAAACAGGCAAACTCTATCTATTAATAATATAGATTTTATGGCGATTTTATATCTGAATCATATGAAATTTGGAGACGGATTTTTAAATAGGAACTTACCAAATATTGTAAGTACGTGGTTACATTTAACATTTTTCAGAACAACATCTACCTGGTCAACTAGTATATAATGCAAAAAATGGAAAATAATCTGTAACAAATTTCGTTTACTCGTCTGGCAACGTCTGCCAGGGCAGCCAGTATTCAATTTAAATAAATTTAAAATTACATTTAGTAAAAACCAATACAGTTTTAATCCTGAAACGTAGTCATCTGTAAAATAAAGTTCATATTTTATGACCGCCAACCCATGAAAATATAAATGACTTATTTTTTACGTGCAACGTAAACCGAGGTTTAATGTAAATTAATGGCATTGCTGCTACTCGGATTCTTTTATAGTAATAAACGCGAGAAAATGAGTTTCATACTTATATTTTGTAATAGTACCTGGCAAAGCTTTGCTCGGGGTTTTATAAGTAACATTGCCATCTACGGTGCAAGTTAGATTTAAAATTCGTTCCACACAAACTTGCATATTTTGCGAACTTGTCAAATTGTCGAATTTTCACCGAGTACTTTGTAAATCATTGTGATTATATCGAATCTAATAATAATTGTTGTTGGCTTAAAATGTACGTGTCAATATTATATAAAAAACCATTCCCACGAAAATGAAGCATTGATCAAACGAAAGTCTTTGATTCCCTCAACTTGTTATTTTCAATGAAATCGTTAGGGCTTTATTTATTACTAATATTTAAAAGAAATTGCTTGTATTTTAATTTAAGATGTAATTGAATCTTAACTGGTTTAAACGATCTTTGTCTCACTGTATGAATTTCAGTACATGCACACGTTTTAAGAAACTCTCTTAAATCCTTATTAACTGTGTCAGTGTAACATAAAAACTGTCCAGATTTAGAGAAGTTACTTTATTTGGAGCAACAAGATTTTTGTTATCTCAATATCTCGGGAAGGGTCCCTAGTTATGGAAGGTTCAAGTACACTAAAAGAGGGACCTACTGCCAACAATATGAAATTGTAGACAAATTTTGATATACTTTCCAAGTAGCCTTAGCCCTGCGTAGGCAAATAAAAGATTGAAAATCAGTATCTGTTTTATAACAAGCGAGTCTGAAGCGTGTGCTTGTAAAGAATATATTAAATATTAAAAAATGTACTTATATAACATCAACATTTCAAAATTAAACAACTGAAATCGTCATTAAACTATAATGCGAGCTAAATATACACAGCAATAAATTTTTAAAATACTATCGGGCTTTATTCGTTGACTTTGATCATGAAATAATTTTTCAGGAAATGTTTATCCACAACAGGTATTCAATAAACATTTATGTAATATTTATCCTTATTATACACAATAAACAATGTGGTAAATAACATTAACCGTAGTTATTATTATAGAGCGTCTTACGTAACATAAAGTTTGATTGTTAGAACTAACCCCATCAATATGACCGCTAAAGTTTCCCTCCTTCAGAACATAGTTTCGCTAATAAGACTTGTTTGCCTGCAGAACACTTCCACTACATCAAAAGGATGATTGGGGCCGACTACGTGGGTATCGGTGGCGACTACGACGGCGTTAACAGGTTCCATTATGGTTTTGTTTATTAACTTAGTGTCTTGTTTGTTCTTGTCTAATAAATGATGTCACATGTTGGATATTACCACAGGTTATTCTTAAGATATCTTTAGGAACTCTACCTATGTCCGCCTGCATGCTCTGTTACTGGCTTCCACATATTTTTGGTCCACTACCGAGCTAGGTTATTTGAAGCGTTGTATTGTAAGTAATCGAAAAAGTTAGACAATGGGCGCAGTCAGTAGTGGGTGAGTGAGCACATAAAGCTACGGTTCCGGTTGGTATCGTAAGACAGCAGTCGTTAAGCCACACCGGAGGCGTCTGGGCAGCATAATAGCTCGAGACACTTTGGTTGGTCACTAATCTCTAAGGATTGGATTATGATCAAGGCTTTTGCCACTAGTTACGCATACTGTTACCGACTGGATACACTGACGCTTAACTTGGTTAATCATTTAGGATCGATGGAAGCTCTCGGGTTAAGAGGACTTGCAGCTTAATAGGTCTATCCGTTTTGTGTTATAATTGTATTACAGTTACCACTATAACGGGTGTTTAAAAATTCAAAATAACATTAACTGATAAGAGGATCTCCATACAAGAATGCAATAATTAAATTTATCAACTTACTCGTTTTTATAGCACTTTAGTATGTAAGTAGAGTTGTTAGTTGAGATACAATTAAAAAAATCAAAAGATATGGTAACTTAAGTAACCATTGCACAAAACAAATTTGTACTTACAAATTACAGTTTTCTGCAATTTGTGCATTTCAGACTGAAATTTCATTAATTACAATATCCTGCACGCTACAAAAATATCTATGTTGAAACTCGCTTAGTGTTACAACTAAGTTTTGAGTTACGTTCATAAATCACTGAAGTTTTGAAACTTGATAGATCTTTATGATGGAACAGGGTCATTATCGCTTTGTTATATAGTATATCCTGGGGCCTAGAGATTTATGTTTTGTGCAGCGAGAAATATCTGCTACAGCGATCTGATAAGTTAAGCGACATCGAACGATGACTGCAGAATTCTTAAGCGCTTCCGTGCTTCGATTCCATAACATTCGATAACAATTCCTTTTTTTCTTGACATTGCGACATCAAAGACAAATATAAACAATCATACAAAACCTTAAAAGTCATATTTCATTATTTCGTGACACAAAATACCTAGTACCAACATAACAAGTGAATATACGAAATTGACCACCGAACGCAATTTTTTAAAACAACTACAAGTGACTGTTGCCAGGTAATGACATCTACGACCTATTAGATGTTTCAATACAACCTACCGATAAACATATTTGTGTTATTTAGTCTACATTATCCGAGTTCGTTATTTCAAAATCTTGCAAGCCCGAAACGGAAAATATAAAGTGTGTTCAAGATAATAAAGATATAGTAAAGTAACAGTGCTTACTACTGTCTCAGGGTTCCTCGTGGGCTGGAGGATGTCTCCAGATACCCCGAACTCTTTGCTGAACTTCTCCGCAGTGGCCAATGGACTGTTCAGGAGCTGAAGAACCTGGCTGGACTTAACATGCTTCGCGTCATGAGACAGGTCGAAAAAGTAAGTATTAAGATTGGTAATGTCCTAATAATGGATAGAAAAACTTTTATTTATTTTATTTAATAAAGACGTAACTATTAACAGTAAATCATAGGAGTTACATCCTTGTACTGTTTTAGAGTCCCTCATAAGAGTAACGCCCATACTGTTTTCAGTTGTCAATATGTAACAATATTTTATGGTTATTAGATCCGAGATGAGATGCGTACTAATGGCGTGGAGCCCGAAGAACACCCCGACTCTCCCAACGATAACGGCAACTGCACTAGCAACGCGTTCGCTACCGATTATTTCTAAGACAACTAAATGTTAAAATCTTTGCACATGTCTGTTGACTGCGACAGACTAAAAAGCTAAACAATATTGACAACAATAAAAGTTCTTACGTCTCGGAAATTCTGAGTATCCCACGAGTGTTATTGAAAACCTATACGCTGACTAAAGCCCAGTTTACATAGTAACATTTTATTGAATAGCAACAGCTTAGTGCAACAGTTATTAAGTGCAATAATTAAGTTCTATCAACGCGCAGTACAGCAGTCTGGTGGAATTTATTCTGGGTCTACTCAAGATTCGAAGAGACCATCGACTCGTACTCAGTAGTGAGCCATTAATTATTTGATGATAAATGAATATTAAGAGTTATACACAACTAGCTTTTGCCCGGGACTTCGTCCACGTGGGCGTGGTGGCGGGTGGTGGTCAAAATGCTGCCCTATGCCATTTGTAAAAAAGGTTCAATTTGACAGTAAAATCCCCATTTTCAAATAGAAACAATATGATAAATTAAGAACCACTTTACTTACATTAATAATAATATTAACTTGATTTCTTTAGACAAAGGCCTGTTTAATGTATACATGTGAACAATTCAGTCGAAGTTGTTTCAAGTATTGTACATGTTGCCTTTGCATTTTTCCTTCAAGTGTTACACAAGAAACTGTTGTATGTGCTGTTTAAATGAAGAACAGTTTTTAAGGACATACAATAACCAATGTAGTTAAAATGGGTAAGTGTTGGTGGTAATGGTGTTTAGACGTTTTAAGTCATTTAATGCTGGAATATTGCAACTGGAAAAGAGCTGGCATTTTATAATTGGCCCATAAGTTTATAAGGAACACTTACTCAAAGTGAACCATGACTCTGAATGTGACGTATTTAAACGGTTCAAGCCTTTGACTGCTTTGGTATTATTGTTGCATTCAACAAACTGGCACCGTGTGAATGGACCTTAAACCTCGTGTAAGCTCAGAGCCAGTGTATCCTGCTCTTGACAGACATGTGCAACGGTGAAATGAAATACCGCATTTAAAACCGACAGTTTTATTCCGAGTGATGTATCCATAAAAGATGATAAATGTATCCCATTGATGTCGTACCGTATAATTAATGTCTCGCGACCTCAAGATAAGGGTTGTAGATTCTGAAGGGTTCTTAGAGAAAGTCCTCAAGGTTTCAACGGCGAGGTTATTTTAGAAACTGTCTCGTTATTTATCTTTGTGAATCTCGAAATTTACTCAAACGGGTCGAACTTGAAAACGATGTTATGTTGCCGGCTGGGGCAGGCATGTGACAGATGAATGTATGTTTCTACCCGACCGCGTCAGAAGTATAGTAATATTTTTCCTGCGCATGTAGATTTGTATTCATTTATTTGCCCTACAGCCCGAACTGCTGGACGGATTTTTACATACGAGGTGTCGTTATCAAGGTAGTGACATAGAGGCTACAAAAAATTTCCAAAGGCGCCATCAAATAAAAAGTGGAATAGGTTTGTTTTTTTTTCTTGCCTTAGCAATATGGATATCAAATGAAAGATCGCGGGAAGAACATTTTTAAATATATTGTAACGACAATGTATTAAAAATGGCCTACAAAAAATTATTAAAAACGTTTTTATAATCGTTTTTTGTATGGGAGCCATCTTAAAAATTTATTTTATTCTGTTTTTTAGTATTAGTTTATAACCGCAACAGGAATACATCATCTGTGAAATTATTTTTCAGATAAACATTCAAGGTTTGTCATGCTTGTCCCGCCGGACTTTTGGAGATTATAATGAGACAGTTACAGTTCATATTTAACCAGTCAAATATAACCACTAGTATTGAAATATGTGTAATTCATGTTGTAGTATGTAGGTAGGTGTTCACTTTGGATCTTGCACATCTTACCTTGTCTCTTGTACGCTGCTCTTGGGGTCACATATCAACTATATCTCTTATTTTATGTTTATATTTTTAATAACAATTACTTTATCTAATCTGTAATCTAAAACTCATTTAATTTCAAACCAACAACTTTAAAATACCGTTTTACGACGGATTTAATATAGAATTAATAAATAAAAATAATAAAATGGGTGATTGAATGAAAAGGCTAATATAGTGGAAACCACAAAATATTTTTTATCATTATGTATTTAATGATGAATAAAACGAAAGGGCTTGTTATGATGTAGGTAGAAAATTAATGTTATTAACAGTTTTTTAAAGCCTTTAAGCATATTGGATTATAACAAATTTTTAAACGTTACAAGGATTATTCGGTTGTATTAAAATTTTGTAATTAATGTTAAATTACAATTTAACTCTGTGACGAGATGAAGTTTGTACACTCGAATTGAGAGGTTAGCAATTTATTTACTTCATCTTAATACGTATTCTCAGAAACGATAAGTATGAAAACATTATTTTAATTTACTGATAATCAAGATATGTACTAGTAAGCATTACTCTAATCATAATTTTTTAGATTATTTTCTTCTTTATACCATTTTGTAGAATATTTTAGATTTAATGACAATATGATGAAATTGGCCATTCATAAATTACGTTATAACTTTTTTTGAGCTTCGTTCTCCTCTTTTTAACACGTGATAACATAGTGATTAGGGAAAGGGGAGAGAGTCTTCTCTATAACGTCAGTTCTTTCCCAATTTTAAATTTGGAAGTATTATTATAAAAACATGACATTCGTTATTATTTAAATCTGCATTCGTGTTCCCATTTTAAAACGGATACAATCAAAACCTTTTATGGATATTACAGAAAGTAATAAATCCATTAAGCAAATTGTGATGGAGCGCAGACGATTTAATTGAGAATTGATAAATATCGAAATCAGTATGAATATCGAAGTTTTGTGTATGCGTTATATAGTTTTGGCATAATAAATATTATATGAAGTTAGCAGTGACAGTGAACCTTAGATCAGATCGTAGATCCCATTACTCTTGGGTTAGAATCCTACACACATCTAATTTCCAAAACGATGTGTGTATTATACATTTCTTATCATTAACTTCAATGAATGCAGACATCTCGAGTAAACCTGCACCCCTGAAATTTCCTCAAAAACTTCTCACTAACCTGTAGCCAACAAATGTTCTTAGGCACCGTTTTGTGATATACCCGAGACCCCATCATACTATGAGAGGAGACAGACCTCAGTAATGGAACAATCCAACGATGATGACACGACACTTATATTTCCGATCTCTCTTACTGTGTGATCTAATTTATGGATGGCCCCAGTAATTAGCCAACCAACAGTAAATTTAAGTATATAACAATAATTCATTTCATTTAAATAGTTTTGGATAGTTCGTAGCAAAGCAATATTGTATAATGCTACAAGACTTCTTGTAATCGTTTCCCGGCTCACAACGACAAGTGATTCTGCGGACGGGCGATTACCTCGCACGCCAATAAAGCTTTTCAACCATGATTTCGTATGTTTCGATCTTGAAATTAGAGCAATTTTGACGCTCCCTTTCCACGGTGTAGTGTGCGGGCTCGTCAGTAAAATTACAGAGCGTTTCGAACCACCTTACTAAGCTGAATATGTATTTTCGTAAATATGAAACTGAATAATAGATAAAACTATTATTATGACAAAAATATCACCTTTATGAGATATATATGTCTAAATTACTGATATACCATGCGCACCTATTCATAATATCTCAATAGCCAAAATCTATATAAAATGTACCAAGTGTAGATTGTACCTTTAGCCAATACTTGTGATCAATGTGAACAATTTAGAATTCAGTATCACATAATAAGTACCTAGTATATAAAAAATATATATCTTTTGAAAAAAATGTATTTAATACCATCAGACAGAATATTGATAGGTATATTTTGTTCCCGAAGATATCGGTATCACCAATAAAGAAAAATTATTAATAATTATGTTGTGAAAGCATTTAATTTATTCAATATTACTCAATTACGAAACGGTAATAACTTTATATGGTAAATATTTGAAATTTGACGTTATTTTAACGCACTTACTTCATTAATCGATGAAGAAAACTCTCGAATTTTCGGCAAGGAATGAATTAAGGAGATACATTATTAATACAATTTTATTAAAATTACATAATGAAATTATATTTAATGATATTATGGAATTTGACTATTTCTTAGAAATGTGACTGAAATTTTGGAACCTTTATTACTAGCATAACTATCTTGTCTGAAATCTGGCTGTTATTTTGTGATTCGTTTTAATAATCTTTTTATTGTTAATCTTCCGACGTGGGTGCACCTTGGTAAGGAACACGAATGAAACACCTGAGGGCCGAATTGTGAAACACAAAAAACCACACACTCGAAACAACACAAATTGCATATTTACTATGCCAAATTCTAAGTATATAGAATGAGAGTATATTGATGATAAAACGATTTCAAAATCAATCTTTTATCGAAGGATTTAACACGAAAAAACATACAAAAAAAATTGATTTTGAAGATCAAAAGGTCGATTGAGAGTTAATCCTGAATCTCATATGAGATTGTACTTATTATAAAAATGCAATCATCTGAACTGAAGTGGTATGCGAATGACCGCATTAAAAACCCGGGTGGTAATAAGAAGTGGTTCTAATTCTGCTTTAAAGATTTGAGACGAACAAATTATCAAACGTAACAAGTAATATAAAACTTGCTAAAATAATTTTATAAATTTGGAATCCATATGAAACTCAATCAACATGTTAATAAAATTTATTATTATTTTTCTTAATACACCGACTAAAGTTTTAATTATTCAAAAGTTCTCAAACCAATCACTAAAACTAAAATAGAGTTAACATTTTATGCTTTCTATTTATTACATAACACTCAGCAACTAAGTTTAAATAAAATACTACAAGAGTTGAGTCAT